>JADRCD010082145.1:0-13461 GCA_019843815.1 Montemys delectorum | reverse complement strand
GTGTGTGTGGTATGTGTGGTGTGTGTGGTATGTGGTGTGTGTGTGTGTGGTATGTGTTGTGTGTGTGGTGTGTGTGGTGTGTGTGTCACATTTGATTGTGTATATGCTTATGTGTGTAAGTGCAGAGGTCAAAGAAGGGATGCGATGCTCTACCACTCTGCCTTGCTCACCTAGTACTGTCTCTCCCTGACCCTAGGTGGCAGCCAGCAAGCCAGTGCAGCCCTCCAGTGTCTACTGTCATAACAGGAGGGATCCAGGAATGCGTGGGGCCCTGCCTGGCCTTTTGCATGATTGCTGAGGTTCCTAACCCAACTCCTCATGCTTGTAAAGCACTTGTTCTTAGCCACCTGACCATCTCCCCCGAGTCACTCGTGTTTCAACACGGCAGCAATTTCAAGGAAAAAAAAAAAGACTGTAGAATTGAAAGTATCTTCACTCATTCACCGAGTGTGCACTCAGAGGCTCCCTTTTCTACAGACATCAGGTAGAGCTGGTCATATTCAGTCTTCCAAGCTGCACAGCCTTAATGCAAAAATCAGTCTTTTACAGACTTCGACCAAAGACAAGCTGCTGCCAAATGACTGGTCCTTTATTATTTAATTCTGTTGTTTGTTTTTTTTTTTTAAATAATGGATGGTGCCATTTACAATTATTTGATTTATTGTTTTAATTTTCTGACTTTACAGTAGTGTGAAGCAATTATATATCCAGGTAGAAATGACCTTAGCATACACTGACTGCATGCAGCGATAATAGCGGAGACCTGTCGGACCGCTGATTTTAACTTTTAATAGAGTATTCATTAAGTTACATGGGGTGCTGAACACTTTATGACAGCATGGGTTTTGTGTTTGTTAAATGGCTTTTCTCAAAGGTAGGCCAGTGTAAGTGTCCTGAGCACACAAGATGCGCCAGGCTAAGCTGTGATGTGGGGTCTGTTCGTATCCTACATATGCACTACTAGAGGCTTAAAATATTTTCAAGTTTTAATGTGACTATCAGGTTGTAGTCCCATCATGATTCAGTGGGAACCCATGCTGCCATTTCTCCTTTTCATGAGTCTTTGTTGGTCCATGCGGGTTAACGTAACAAAGTATCATTGACAAAGTATCTTAGAAATAGCAGAAATTTATTTCTCACAGTTCTGGGGTTTGAAGCTTAAAACTAAGGAACAAGCTGACTCCTGCTCTGATGAGCCCCATTTCCTTATGGACTGTATTTTCTCACGTTGGCCTCACCTGATGGAAGGTCTCGGCCCCTCCTCCAGGACCCTGTCTAAGGATGCTAACTGAATCATGAGCACCCTCAAAGGTCTTTCATTCTACCACCATTACCTCACTGTACAAAGTGACCTCCAGAAACAAGTATTGGGCTCTGATGCTACTACAGGCTTGACTCTTCAATGTCTTCAGACCTTGCTTTCCTCATGTATTAAATTCAAATTTTAAATGTTGTTACTGTGTATGTGTGGTTTTGTCTGCTTCCACAAGTTGCACAGGAAAACTTTGGGGAACTGGTTCTCCCCTTTCACTGTGGGATCCAGGGATAGAACTCATGGTACAATGTTTGAATGGCAGGAGCTTTTACCAGCTGAGGCACTGTGCCTGCTGTTATCTTGTATTTGGATGGAATTACCCATCATATTCTTGGGGGATGTGATGAGACAATGAATGGTTTTATCTCATTGAATGGCTTTCAGAGAACCCAAAGCATGACCATATTCCTGTTCGTGGTACTGGCATCAGTGAATAGGTATCTGTATCGGCATCATTCTGGGTTATTTGGATCTATTGTTTAAGAAAAAAACAGCACCATCTGCCCTGGAATAGCTAGGAATGAAAGCAATAGGAACTAGGGTTCTCTTCAAAACATTCCAGGCTATACTCTTGTCAAAGACTGTTCCCATGTTTCGTTTCCCCTACTCTTTTAGTGCTGTTTGCCACATTGTTAGAGTTGGTTATACTATACCATTATTAACTCATAGGCCAGTGTGATGGTTTGAATATACTTGGCCCATGGGAAGTAGCACTATTAGGAGGTGTGACCTTGTTGGGCTAGGTATGGCTTTGTTGGAGGAAGTGTGCTACTGTGTAGGCTATCTTTGAGGACTCCTAGTGCTCAAGCTCTCCCCAGCGTGTATGAGTAGTCTATTCCTGGCTGCCTTTGGATCAAGATGCAAAACTCTCAGCTCCTGCAGCATCAAGTCTGCCTGAATTTCTACCAGGACGATAATGGACTGAATCCCTAAACCTCTAAGCCAACCCCAATTAAATGTTTGTCTTTATAAGAGTTGCCCTGGTCATGGTGTCTCTTCATAGCAATGAAAACTCTAACCAAGACAACCAGGGGGCTAGAAATGATTTCACAGTAATCTTATTAGGGAAGGTATGATCAATCTTTGATTTGAACTCAAAAGCAAACTTCTATTAGTTATGCAGGGCTGGTGTCCAAAAACGGAAGCCACACCCAGGGAACTATTCAATCAGATATTGAACAATCTGATTGAATTCAGATTATTCAGTCAGGGCTAGGAAGGAATTAAATCTCTAATCCCACACTGAGAACATCTCTCAAATGATTCACGAGCACAGGCAGCTGAGGTAGTGGCCCTGACTTGAAGTGAGGCAGCTGTCTCTTTAGAGTCATGCAAACCTACATGCAAAGATTTTTCTGGCCTGGATTCCATCCAGGCAGTGTTTGATCTGTAGTTCAAAAATAGCTCCACCTTAATAGAGATGTTCAAATGTTTATTCTTTTATAAATGCTTGTTTTATGATCCTGTGGGTGTGAGGCTGTCACCTGTAAAAGGCAAGTTGAGGACAGAGAACTGATGTTCTGATATAACCTGAACAAGCTCATGAGGAGATCATGAAAGCTCATGAGGATTGCTCACACAGGCTCAGAGCCCAATGGACAGACAGCCCAGGAAAGGATTCACCAGTTAGCCATTATAACCTGCTCATCGGTGGTCTTGTCATGCCAGTAAAGACACAAAGGTCAGGTGTCAGACCCAGAGCACAAAACCCAACCACAGAATCTGTGTGTCCGTGAACCTCCTACAGCTGAGGGCAGACTCTTCAGACCCCGCCTGGCCACAGATAGCCATGCCTCTCTGCCCACCTCCTGCTAATAGCCACGCCTCTCTCCAAGTGCCAGTTACGCCGGAAGTCCCACCTCCAGAGACTGAAGATGAAGCTGCTGATTGGGCCAAGTTGCTGATGAACTTGGGGGAGGGGTTTTGCTTTTACCTATCTACCTGTTTGCTTGTAACTCAGAGATTTCAGTGAATGATGGCAGACTGAAAGCACACCATGTGTTGGTCTAAATTTTTCAAACCCTTCCCACATTTCCAGTACCCTTAATTTTCAGGCCCTTTGACTCCCATTCCAGACGACCCATTTGTACGTGTGGCTGCGTGCGGGCTACAGGTTTCGTACATGTGGCTGTGGGTGGCTACATGTGGCAATATCCTCAGAGTTATCAGAGTTAATTTAAAAAAAAATGTGCTCTGTGTCTCTGCTTTAATTGCTGACACACGATGTTGCCTAGAATGCTACCCAGGCTGGCCTGAAACTTATGATCCTACTCTGTCCACCTCAGCTTCAAGTACCAAGTTTGCAGTGACCACATCGCCCTGTACTGGTCACTTTTGCCTTCCCACTACCTCCATTTTAACTCTCTGTTCCCTTCCCTCTATGGCCTGGAGCATGCTAGTCAAGTGATCTTCCATGGGGATACCTTCCAAGACCTCTGTCTTAGTCAGGGTTTATATTCCGGCACAAACATCATGACCAAGAAACAAGCTGGGGAGGAAAGGGTTTATTTAGCTTACACTTCCACCTTGCTGTTGATCACCAAAGGAAGTCAGGACTGGAACTCAAGCAGGTCAGGAAGCAGGAGCTGATGCAGAAGCCATGGAGAGATGTTCCTTACTGGCTTGCTTTCCCTGGCTTGCTCAGCTTGCTTTCTTATAGAACCCAGGGATGGCACCACCCACTAATTGAGAAAATGTCTTACAGCTGGATCTCATGGAGGCATTCCCTCAACTGAAGCTCCTTTCTCTGTGATAATTCCAGATTGTGTCAGGTTGACACACAAAACCAGCCAGTACAACCTCTTTTAATACTTTTTATTTTATCTTGAGACACCATTTGACTAAGTAGTCGTGGTTGGCAATGATCTCACTCTGTAGCCAAGGCAGGCCTTAAACTCATGAGCCTCCTGTGCCTATGTAACCCCTTGTATAGGTGATAACATTCAGACCACCAAGCCCAGTAACAAATGTCCTTAGGTAAAAATCAGAGTCTTAGAAAGCTTTGCAAGAAAATCATAATCCAAAGTATTGATATATATGTGAAGGATAAAACTATAGGCACTTTTTCTTGTATGTGTTTGTGTACTGATTTATTGTCTGAGGTCTCAAATAATTATGTCCTCCAAGCCACAGATCTGTGTTCCTGCCAGGGATATTTATAAATGTTGCTTGACATTAAAGCATGGAGATGGTTGCTTTAAATGTGTCTATATGTATTTCCAACTTTCTTGTCTGCATATAGAGCTTGACACTAAAAGAGATATTTTTATACAATTCAAATTAGTTTTCTCAAGTGATGAGCTCCAAGGGACAGTTATTCCATGAAGCTGATATTTGCAGAAAGATGGTTAGCAACACCACCATCACCATCGGCACCATCACCATCGGCACCAGCCTCACGGTCCCACGACCAACCACACTCCAAGAAGCCCTGCTGCCATCCCCACTGCCATCATCACGGTCTCCATCGTCACCACCATCTCCGTCCTCACTGCTGTCACAGTCATCACTACCGTCACCAGCACCATCATCAGTACCATCATCACTAGAACTACTGTCGCTATCAGAGCCACCACCATCACCACAGCAACCATCACTACAGTCATCACAACCACCACTGTCATAGGTACCACCATCACCACCATGCTCACACCCACTGCTACACACCACCACCATCATAGGCACCACTGGCACCACTGGCACCACCCCACCGCCACATTATAGCCGTCATTGTCACCACCACCACCCTGCCATCACAGTCACTGCCTACATCACCACTGACACCACCATAGTCTCCCCCATCATCCCTAGCACCACCACCTCTGGATCACTCGAAACATGCCATAACTCCCTCCTCTGCCACCATGTTCACTATCATCCTGACTGTCACCATCAGTCATGACCTCCCTCCCCACCATCACTACCACAATTACCATCATCACGTACAACGAGCCACCTCATGAACTTTTGAAGTACAGTATTGTGTCTGTTCAGTGCTCTGAGAGCAGACTTTTGTCTCTTGTGTATTTCATGTGGCAGTCAGCTAGTGTTCTGCTCGCTAGGTGCTTATTAATTTCTAATTGGTAACAATCATCCCAGTAGGAATCAGTACAAAATAAAGCTAAAATGATATTAGAAATAAGTTTTATATTTTTAACCCATACTCATACATAGCTGGCATATATATGTAGTACACACACACACACACACACACACACACACACACACACGACTCTGAAGATACTATTGAAAAATATTTATTCTACTAAAAGATATCCCAGAGCCAATCAGCTTTTAAAACTACAAATGGAAATGCTCTCTGGAATTGTTTGAGTAATGATGCTATTTTGCATGATTGCATTTGCATCTAGGCAGAGCTGATGAAAAGGTGAGAAAAAGATGCCAACAATAAGATTTTTAAAAAGCATGAATAGCTTGGAATGACAGGTTAGCTTAAAGACATCATGACTTTATAGTAAATGCTGATCTCGAATGTAGTTCTGAATCCAGGCTTGGAGCTATCCTTTCTTAATGACATTCAAACATTATAGATATGAAGAGATGGCTCAGTCAGTAATGTGCTGCCTGCGCATGCCTGAGGGCCCATGTCTGATTGCTAGGACCCATGTGAAAAGCTAGGCACAGTGACATGTACTTGTAATCCCAGTGCTGGGGGAATAAAGACAGCCCGATCCTAGGACTCACTGGGCCAACAGCCTGGTTAGTGTAATTGGTGAATTCTAGGCCAGTAAGAGACCCATGGTAGAAACAAGGTGGGCCGATCCTGTGGAACAATAGCTGATACTGTCCTCTGGCCACCACACAAATGCATACTTACATACACATCCTTAAACACAAGAGTGAATTTGTCATTATTTCCTTTGTCCTACTCCTATGCTGTGTATTTGAGAGTCTGCTCTAAACCTCAGAGTTGCAAGAATAACACAGGGCTGGCTGCCACGGCCTCACAGTGTGTGAGCTGCAGGAGAGACACTTCCTGCCTACAGAAGCCTGGCAGGTGAAATAGTCAGTAGGGAGGGCCAGGTCTAATAAAACACAGCAAGTGAGCTGATCAATGGCCATTAGCACAGATAGAAAAAGGATGGGGCTGCACTAAACTGTAGCACTCTTCACCCATCTAAGTAACGGGGTTCAAGACGTGTCACGCAACCAACTAGCTCACATTGATTCTTTTCTAAAGAAAAGCAAAACCAGGTTTTTACTTGAAAATCTCTCATTTGTATTGGTTGTGCCCTCCCTCCTTCCCTCTCCCTGCATCTCTCTCCCTCCCTCCCTCCCTTCCTCTCTCCCTTCCTCCTCTTCTCTCTCTCCCTCCCTCCCTCCTTCCCTCTCCCTCTTTCCCTCCCCCTCTCCTTCCCCCTCTATCTGTGTGCTCATGTGCGTGCATGCATGCACATGTGTCCATGTGTTATGATGTGTTCACGAAGGTCAGAGAACAACTTGTAGGTGTATCCTCTCTTCCTCTACCGTGAGGTCCCTGGGATCAAATTTAGGTCTACAGACTTGAAGGCATGCACCTTTACTGAGCCATCTCACTGGGGTAAAAACCTGATTTTTTTAAAATGTAGGCAACAAATGTATTTTTATGCCATCTCACTGGGGTGAAAACCTGATTTTTTTTTTTAAATGTAGGCAACAAATGTATTTTTATTCACACCATTTCACACTCCAAATAAAACACATCTATGACCTAGAGAGGACTCATGAACTAGCAGAACAATATTGGAGATTGGGATTTCAGTCTCAGTTGTCATTGGTTTTGGCTACTACGCACCCATGCTGATCAGATGGCTGAGGTACATCAAATCAGAGGGTCTGGCTTTCCCACAGACCCTACCTGCTGTAAAGGAAGAATAGGATACATTCAAGCTCATTAAAAAAAACCAATGTCAAGTTTCATGTGTGTATATGTATGCATATGTGTGTGTGTTATGTATAATCACAAAAGCTTATGGTATGTATGTGCACATATGAGTGTACATGTATGTGTGCATATTTGTGTGGGATGTATAAACCACAAAAGCTTATGGTGGTGTGAATTTGTCAACTACAACTGTCTCCTGTGTCTTTTCTTCTTCTACATAGATTTTCCCATCATCCCTTTTCTCCCACAAAAATTTCAACATAAGCATTACCAGCACAATAAAGCTGGAACAAAGCTAGCCACAAAAGCCATAAAAGCGCAGAGTCCCAGTGCACTCTGGCTGCAGAGATGGGCCATAGTTTCAAAGCTCTCACCTTGGCATTTGTAGTAAAAAGTCCATCTTTAACCATACAAAGCAGCCACCTGCAGTGATTTCCCTCACGGCCATCTTCTCTGCTCAAGCGTGGAAAACACTGCAGGCTTGCTGACAGCCGTTTAAAACATGAGCTCCAGCTGAGAAAAAGTGAGCAATTGAAAACACAGTGGCTTGGAAAAGTAGCCTCTGGGCCTGAGACATCCAAGTGAGAGGATAGAAAACCATCTGTACAGTTTCTAATGGCCGCTTCTCATTTATTGTTTATCTAAATGCCAGGAATAAGTTGAAACGGTTATTCTCTTCCACAAAAGTGTCCTGTATTGCTGATGGCCTCCTGTCAATGTCATGCTCGGCTACGTGTGTCCCCAGAGTCTCAGGTTGTTTTTACAAGGAGCAACCACCTCACAGAAGAAAACGGTGTCCACATCTGGATGGAACCATGTCTGTGTTTATCTATGTGACTGTTCTGATTTTCCATCAACAGTGCACTGACCTAGGACTTGGGTTCAACTCCATTTACGGGTACAGTGGGCCATCTACTCAGTGTTAAGAAATCCCCATTTCCTTACAGGATGCATGTAGACAACCTATTATCACTGTCTTAGTTTGAGTTTCTATTGCTGTGAACAGACACCATGACCATGGCAACTCTGAAAAAGGAAAACATTTCATTGGGGCTGGCTTATAGATGCTGAGGTTTAGTCTGTTATCATCATGGTGGGAAGCGTGGTAGCATGCAGGCAGACACAGTGCTAGAGGAGCAGCTAAGAGTTCTATATCTGGATCTACAGGCAGCAGAAGGAGGCTGTGTGCCACAATGTTTGAGCAGGCGACCTCAAAGCCCATGCCCACCGACGGGCTTCCTCCAACAAGGCTACACCTCCTAATAGTGCCACTCCCTGCGGACTAAGCATCCAAACCTGTGAGTCTTTGCGGGGCGGGCCATTCCTATTCAATTGCTCTCCTGGGGTGGTATTAAGGACTCGGATTTTGATCAGATAACTTGCAAGTACGGTAACAGACATCATGCAGATGTGCAGGGAGGAAGAGGCAAACAGCAATCCTTAAGTTACTGCTGGTGAAGGTACGGACCAATCCTCCAGGAAAAGAGCTAAGACCTGCTGAGGTGCTTGCTGAGGGGGAAGGAAATACAGAATGGGTAGCAGAGGAAGGTAGTTATAAATACCAGCTATGGCCACGTCATCAGTTGCAGAAACGAGGATTATAAACTAATATGAATGCTTCTGTCTTATTTTGTTAAGAATACTGTTAAGAATACATTTGTTTTTCTTCCAATTTCTTTAACACCAATTGGTATTTAAATTGAGACACTAAAAGAATGTTCCCAAGGGACATTGCCCACTATAAATTTACAAATGCATTTGTGATTGCATGAGGAATAGTTATATCATGTTAGGTGTATTTGTGACCTTGTTATTGTTTCATGTGGACATGGGATATCATTTGTGTCAGGTTGACAAGGGGTGGATTGTAGTGGCTATTCCTGGTGGTCAACATGACTATATCTGGAATGAACTACAATCCAGAATTGGAAGGCTCACCTGTGGCCCTAATCTGGAGGCTGAGAGATACAAGTTTCCGACCTGAATCTTGACATGGAGATCTTGAGGAATAGTGGCTATGAATCTCAGATGATTAAGATAGGAAGATCTCAGAGTTCGAGGTCATCTGGGGTTAAAGGTGTGGTGGCACACACCTTTAACCTGGGCCACACCTTTTGCTGGAGACTTATATAAGGACATTGGAAGAAGGAAGGTGCCCTCTGCTTCGCCTGCTTGCCTTGTGGGACTGAGCAACTGCTGGATCCTTGGATTTCCATTCACAGCTGTTGCTGACCATTGTTGGGAGTTGGACTACAGACTGTAAGTCATCAACCAATTCCTTTACTACAAAGAGACTACCATAAGTTCTGTGACTCTCGAGAACCCTGACTAATACAGAAGTTCATCCTTAGAGAGATAAGAGAGACAAAAAGGCAGAATGAACCTGCAGCATCCAGTTTGTCCAGTTTGTCTTTCTATTGTATTGCTTGTTTTTTTGTTTTTTTTTTTTTTTAACAGTGTAACTGGTTCTAACAGCTGCCTGACTGCAGACAACTGCAAGGACCAAAAACTGCAATCAGTATGGCATGAAAAATAGCATTCTCTCCCCTGCATATGATCTCTCTTTCCTTCGCACACAGAGAGCACAGAGCAGCAACTACACTGATAAAAGCTCTCACCATACAAACCCCGAAACTCAAATTCTTTTCAAGCATCTGACAAGCAGGCAACTGAACAGACCCTCCAGGCTGAAACATTTGTCATGCCAATCATAGCTTCCTTGAAGGCATGAAGCAACCCGACGAGCAGCAATCTGAACCTTTGAAACCAGGAGAAAGCCAGACCCATTCAACATGGAAGTAGAAATTGAGGGTCTCTGCGGTTTGTCAATGGATCAATTTACATGTATCATTGACAGATTTTAACCCTGTTTCCAATGCTGCTTTAGTCAGTCCAGCTAGGTTAAAATGCTCATGCACAATAACTACGTCTATAAACACAATTATGTAAAATCACCATAATTTAATTTCTGAAGTAACAGAGCCACGTACTTTTCTCTGCCATACTCTGCCCTTGTCACAATGCCCTTCAGGGGGCGAACATATGAAATGTTGACAAAATGTTTTGAAGCTAGTAAATGGCTTTGTGTGAACTTTTACAGGTAACAAAATAATTGTGTCATTGTTTGGAACATCTTTGTGAACAGGTTTTCTTGAGGTGCAATTGCAAAGAACCAAGCCATATTTGGAAACAGGGTCACTGCTGATATAATTAAACACTGAGTAATTCGGGAGTTGGGTGGACCCCTAATCCAGTATGACTATAGGCCATACAAGAATGAGGAAAGCCAGACATAGGCAAGGACACCGAATGAAGACATAATTGGAGGCCAAGGAACAGCAGCAGTTGCCAGCAAGCACCAGTACCAGGAACAGGAATGTGCCTTCCACCCTCCAAGAGGAATCGACTCCTACAAAAACCTTGATCTTAGAGTTCTGGCTTTTAGAAGTATTGCAATAAATCCCCATTGTTTAATCTGCCTAGCGAATAGTACTTTGTTGCAGCGGTTTAGGCAAACCAACAGAGGTGTGTGTCTCATGCATACAAACTATAGAAAAATGAGTTTCCTTCAAAAGACACTTACCTCACTTTGACTAAAGGGTAGGAGGAAAGAGTCAGAGCCTGTTGAGTTGAACACCTGAAATCTAGATGTTTTTGTAATATCAGCTGTCAGTGGCTTCACTTTTCTATTGGCCTTGTGTTCTAGAGAATTCTAGAGACACTCCCTAAAATCCAGAGCATTCTGCTAAGACAATGTCTGTGTTCTGCAGACCAGAGGGGAAGGTGGGCATGGCTTGAATCTACTGTGTGTGTGTGTGTGTGTGTGTGTGTGTGTGTGTGTGTGTGCGCGTGTGTGACATAAGCCACGCCTCCACTAGGTAAGTGTTGTTTATCCTCTTTCCCCCTTTTTCTCCTCTACATTGTTTATTGTTAGCAGTTTCCAATTACATAAGCAGAATAGTGAATTAAGAAAAAGCCTTTATGAGACAACTTCTTGGGGATGGAGAGATAGCTCAGTAGTTAAGAGCCCTTACTGCTCTTGCAGGATCCCAGCACCATATCAGGTTGCTCACAACTCTGCAATGACAGATGATCTGATACCCTCTTCTGGCCTCTTCAGACTCTTGCATGCTTGTGATGCACACAAACTCAACACACACACACATACACACACACACACACACACACACACACACGCACACGCGCACACACACACACGCGCACACACACAGTAAGCGTGGCGTAAACAGGACCCTGGAGTGTGGGATTCAGTACAACCCCATTCTCCTCATTTGACTTTTTGGACCAGGGCAGCGTTCCTGGAATATCCAAACTCAATTCCATCTCCTCTGCTGTGAGGATTGCCTTGAGTGGAGAATGCCTTCTTTTCACGGTTTACAAAGGAAATGCGCAAAGGGCAGACTAGAAGGCAAGTGTTTCTTATTAGCTTCCTACAGTCAGGCACTGTCTGACAGAAAACGAAGCTTTGTTACATTACCGTGGAGCTTCTGAGTGAATACGTGGGGGCGCAGGAGAAGGTAATGAATGCTATGTGACATGATGTTACTGCTCTCCTGGGAAGGAAGGAGACTATCAGCAGCTCAACTTAGCCATGTCCCTGGACTTTGAAGACTGAGAAATGCCAAGAATTTATTTCATGCTGTGAGATCTAAGGCTTTCCACCAAATTTTAGGCAAGTCCTAATTAGCAACATGGAACCTCAACATTCTAGTTGTTTCTGGAACTGTGAAATAGCTAACTTCTTACCACAGTATTATAATAATTTAGAAAGACATGCTCTTCAGAGAAAGCTTACCTCTAACACCAAGAAACACTGGTGAAATTTTACTGTTAAATGTTGGAAAGATTGTCTTTTTCTTGATAAAAATTCTTTAAGATGCAGTAAGATCATTTTGCATTAAATTATAATAATTGAGGAGAATTAAGAATTATTATAACTTCTCTGCAGAAATGAATTAAATTTAGAAGGTAAGTGGGTGTCTAAAAGCCACAGAATTAAATATATTGAAAAGGAATGTGCTGGAAAGTGCCAGGTACTGAGAATTTACAACTGAAGTTGTGAGGCAGAAAAATCAAAATGGGAAAAAAACCATTGGCAATGAAACTATAAGAATCCCAGAAGCAAACACTTTATAAGAGATGAGATAGGATGCAAATTACGTGCATATCCCACGAATGCATGATTTTAGCAATCACAGTCAGCCCAGAGGCCTACACAGTCCTACCCCACCTCCCCTTAGACCGGCTCATTTCTACCTGAGTCTCTGTCTTGGTAAGGTCCTCAAATCAGCTGGCCAGATCATGTCAAGGTATGCAAAAGAAACACGGGTTTGCACTTCAACAATTCTAATCTTTGCAAATGATTTCTCAGAATATATTTTTTATTTTGCTTGCACACAAGTTTTCCTTCACATGAAAAAGAATAAACCATCAAAAGATGTCTTGAAAGGTATGACTTTCCAGGAACGCATAAATGATTCCTGGGCTAAATCTGGCCTTGTTGCCTTTAGTTTTTTAATTTTATTTATTATATTATTTAATTTTTTACGTGTATGTGTGTTTGGCATAGCAGGTACTCAAAGAGGCCAGAAGATGGCGTTGGAGCCTCTAGAACTAGAGTTACAGATAGTTTTGAACCTCTAGGTAGATGCTGGGAATTGAACCCAGGACCTCTTGAAGGATAGACCGTGCTCCTCACGACTGAGCTACCTCTTTCTCTACAGAAAGATGAATCCATTCTGTAAACATGTATGTATATACACATATGTTTTACACACACACACACGCACACACATTTAAGCACAACTCGATCATGTTGGATGTGCCCTCTACACTCTGTTCAGATAAGCTTCAGGAGAGTGTCTATCCCTCAATTGCCTCAGCTTCAGCTTCAGATATCATGGTTGGCAGCGGTGCCAGTCTGTCATATGAAATGCTTCCGTACTTTGCGTGTAATCTTCACACATCCTTCTATGTACCTCAGGGCATCTCTGGGCCCTCACGATGCAGGATATCGTGTAAATGCTGTGCGTGCCATCACACCAAATTGTTTAAGGAAGCATTTCCACATGTCACTCTGGATGCAACGCCTCTCTCTCTCCATAGTTCCTATCTGAGCCTGTTTGAATCTACAGCTATGGAATTCATAGATGCCCCGAATCCACTGGAGTTGTAACAGGGACTGTGTATGTTTTTAGCCTGAAATGTTTTCTGTCTGAGCTTTTTTTTTTTTTTTTTTTTT
>JADRCD010082140.1:0-10069 GCA_019843815.1 Montemys delectorum | reverse complement strand
TTTTTTGAGACAGGGTGCGCCGCCACCGCCCGGCGCCATCTGTGAGGCTTTAGGGGCAAGAGTTGGGGGGCACTTCACCACAACACACAACACACACTCTTTGGCATTGCCCATGAAAGCAGGCACAAAAACCCAAGATGTGGGCTGCAGATTCAGCTTAGTTTGTGAAGTGTGTTCAGGTGTGACGTCTGGAGTCCTCATTCCCAGAAACCACACTTAAAACACTGGTGTGTGTGTGATAGTGCGTGCTTGTAATCCCAGCACTGGGGAGACAGAGCCAGATGGATCTCTGAGGTTTTGTGGCCAGCCAGCATAGCCTACTTGGCAAGAGACCATGTTTAAAAAAAATCATGGGGGGGCTGGAAAGTTGTTCGGAGGTTGAGAACACTGGCTCCTATTCCAAAGGACCTGGGCCTGACTCTAAGCATTATTACAGCAGTTCACAACTGCCTGTGACTCCAGTTCTAGGGTATCCACACTCTCTTCGGGCCTCTTCGGGGACCAGACACATAGGTAGTTGTACAGTCTTATGTGAAGAGAAGACACTCATATACATAAAGTAAAAAAAAAAATAAAAAATTAAATGAAACTGGGCAGTGGTGGCGCACACCTTTAATCCCAGCACTTGGGAGGCAGAGGCAGGCAGATTTCTGAGTTTGAGGCCAGCCTGGTCTACAGAGTGAGTTCCAGGATAGCCAGGACTACACAGAGAAACCCTGTCTCGAAAACAAACAAACAAACACAAACAAAAAAAAACAACAACAAAAAATTTTAAATTAAAATAAAGATAAATGATATCCAACAATAACATCTGAGGTTCTCCTTTGGCCACCACATGCACACATGCCCATACTTGAACCTACCCACACAAACACATATACCAAAACAAACAAAATACACAAAACACAAAAAAACAAGACGAAAAAAAAAAATAGAACCCAGATTCTAACAGTAAACAGGCCCAGACCCCATCCCTTGGCAGAGCACTTCCCTGGGAACATAAAGGCCTGTTGCTTGCTATAGGGGCACCTGAATCCACAGCAGCCCGCACTGAATTTCTCCCAAAGTCTGAGGTACACTCTTGACCTGTAAAAGGAATGCCTTGGGGCCTCTCTGTTCTCCCTCTTCTAGGCTGGCAAGGCACACAGGCTGAGCGCCGAGGAGCGGGACCAGCTACTGCCAAACCTGAGGGCTGTGGGGTGGAATGAAGTGGAAGGCAGAGATGCCATCTTCAAGCAGTTCCATTTTAAAGACTTCAACAGGGTACGCGGAGCACGTCTGAGCAGGTTACACCCTGTGTGTTCAGGTCATGTCCTGTTAGCCAAGGGAAAACACATTTCCACGTGACCTGCAAAGAGGAGAAGGGCCTTAGACCCTCCCTTCTGGAACTCAGAAGTCTTCGGTGGGGACAGTCCGGGTAGCAGGCGCCTGCCCTTTTGAAGGCACTTCAATAAACGGCGAAGAGTTGGCGAATACTGATGGCCTGTGCTGTGTGGACCACACTGGGGATGCTAGAGACACTAACACGGGAATCAGAACTAGGGGCAGGATATTCCGGGGCGGGGGGGCAGATGTTAGAGCTCTGAGACTCCCCGGGAGAATCTAGGCTAAGAGTTGGCGAATACTGATGGCCTGTGCTGTGTGGACCACACTGGGGATGCTAGAGACACTAACACGGGAATCAGAACTAGGGGCAGGATATTCCGGGGCGGGGGGGCAGATGTTAGAGCTCTGAGACTCCCCGGGAGAATCTAGGCTACCCTCCTGCATCGGCATGGAGGCCCTATTGGCCGTGACCCCCATTGGCTCTTCGTTCTTTTTATTAGGCTTTTGGTTTCATGACCAGAGTCGCCCTGCAGGCTGAAAAGCTAGACCACCATCCCGAATGGTTTAACGTGTACAACAAGGTGAGTCCCCCATGTTGTGCCCTGCCCTGTACATCTCTTAGAACCCCGAAGGTTCACCCTTCGACCTGACTATAGGCCCTTCCTCACCAATAACTTGATGTCCACTTCTTCTATCTCCTTCCTAGAACCAACAGAGACTCTTGACAAAAACAGCCAGTCTCACTGAAGATAATAAATGCAAATTAAAACACTTTAAAATGCTGTGGCCAGCTATTAAGAAGGCAAGACTCAGGAAGGGAAAGGGAAGGGAAGGGCATGTTGTTAACTAGTAAAGCTATTAGTTAACAGCACTAATAGCTTTATTCTAGATGGAAGAATGAGAAAGCAGCAAAACCAAACTCAGATACCCGTGCATGGCTGGCAGATTGGACTGTGATGAGCATGCTAATGGCTGGACTGTTTAGGAAAAAGTGAAGGATGTGTTGAGCCCACCTTAAGTTCTGATTTTAACTTTGGATTAAAAAAGGAAAATTATTTATTTTCTGTATATGAGTACACTGTAGATGTCTCCAGACACAGCTGAAGAGGGATCAATCCCCATTGCAGACAGTTGTGAGCCACCATGTGGTTGCTGGGAATTGAACTCAGGACCTCCGGAAGAGCAGTCAGTGCTCTTAACCACTGAGCCACCTCTCCAGCCCCCTCAAAAAATTTATTTTTTACATTTATTTAAATGTAAATATGAGCACATATATGCTGTGCATGCGCGAGTCTGTTCTCTCCTTCTTCCCTGAAGGTTGAATTCAGTTTGTCAAGTCTGTTGGTAAATGTCTTTTCTCACTGAAACATCTTGCTAGCCCCTGGCTTTAGGTTTTTGTTGTTGTTGCTTTTTGTTTTATTTCTCTTGATATCTGGATTTGATTTTTTTTTATCATACTAATGAAATCATCATTATTTTGGGGAACTACCAAGGGAAAATGATGTGTACCACCTATCTTGGAGCAGTCAGGTAAGCAGTGACCAGCTACTGTCTTCAGGAATTACTAGCGTCCAGTGCCTGTCACCAGAAGGAACTATAGTGACTGGCTACTATCCTGCAGTCCCTGGTAGAGCTGAGCTCGTATCTGGTGGCTCTCCCGCTCTTCCTGGGAGGGCACCTGCCTGCCCCTGAACTTACGGTTCTCTCTTATTCAGGTCCATATCACGTTGAGCACCCATGAATGTGCCGGTCTTTCAGAACGGGATATAAACCTGGCCAGCTTCATCGAACAAGTCGCCGTGTCTATGACGTAGATCTACCCTGTCTCTTATTTCCTTGGGGGAAGGAGTGACTTGGAGGAGCAACTTAGGGAGGGAACTAAGGAGGCTGGCCCTTGCTCCCTGACTCTTGCAGTGGACACCACTGCCTTCAGGGATGAGTCTCCCTGTGCAGAACAATGTCAAGGTCAACAGCAGGGACTCTGCCATGTTACACTAATTTGAATAAGCTCTCCTTTTTTTCTGTAGAATGCCTAGCCTCAGTAGTGTTCCAGGCTGCTTCTCGCTCCTTTTCTACTCTTTCTAGTTCATTTTCCAAGTTAGCTGTGATTTATAAAGCATGACATAAAGTCCAATTCAGATCCTACTAATACAAGCCCCAGTATATTACAGAAATGTGCTTTTATGCCTCCAATAAAACTATGTTATCAATCGGCTCTGCTTCTAGAGCCTTCTTTTCCCCCCTGAACGTTTGATTTTGAGAGGTCTGTTTTGTTTTGGTGGCTCTGCTTTCTTTGCACACACTCAGCCAACTAAGGCACTGAACCTGTCCTCGGCCAAAATGCAATGGAATGGAAGCACTTATCCTGGGTAGGAAGCCAGGTAGAGTCACGGTATGGAGGGAAAGGGAGAGGGGCAGAGCACTTTCCCTTCAGGTTCATTGTCCTGTAGGGTATTCAGATGGTGACTAGACAAGAGCTAAGGGGACACAGAGAAGTGACTAGGGTGACAAGGAAGGATGCCAGTTATACCTTAGAGACCAGAACTGCTGCTGGGGCATCTGCAGGAGGGTAATGTGTCCACACAGCTTGTGAACCTGCATCTAAAAAAGGCAGCCTGCCACCATTATTTTCCTCCTCCTCCTATCACGGCTAATTCAGTATGAACAAACCTAGATGTGCCACGAGGTGCCAGACATTCGATCAGATAGGATTCCGAGTGTGTTGGGACAAAGGGGTTCTGGAAGAGGTTAAGCTTTGAACTGGCCCTAAGTAAAGCCCCCCCTCCATCCAAAGGACAGGCTTTTGGCTGGTCAGACAGCCACGTGGTTCACACAAGGCAGCTAATTCATCAGTATGGGAAAACTCTGCTAATTAAGGTCAAATCTACCATGACCGGGGCTAGCCTCTGAGCTTGGGAAAAAATGGGACACTCCCTTGTTAGGTTTTCCCCTTCTCTGGCCTTGTGCGGGGAATCCCCTGTACACACCTCGATCTGAGGAAAGCAGGGGACTCTAAGTCCCCACACCCACCTCTACCCGAGTAGAGTCATAAAATCCTGAAGTTCTCTATGCTAATAGAGTGTCTGGATAGGCCCTGGGTGTTCAGTCAAGGAGCATTCCCGTCCCACAAAAGGTATTTAACCTTGGTTCACCCTGAGTAAGGTATACGCATTCACTGCATTCACATTAGCCATCAAATAAGGCAGTCTGGACAAGCCAGGACCATTTCTTTATCAAAGATTATAAAGAAATGGTCCTCATCTATTCAGAGAAGGCCTTCTCTAGTCTAGCCCCTCCATACTCATTCTTGACAGCACTCAATTGGAAGCGAGCCAGGATCCACCCAGTCCTGGGTGTGTGGAAGCCCTGAGGAGAAGCACAGACCGGAACCTCCTGCACCCCCATTCCCAACTCCCAGCTATAAGCCAGCAGCACCCAGGTACACAGGAGACTGGGGACCATAGCAATCGTCCCAAGCGTCACTGTTTCCCACCCAGGAAAACATGGAATAAGAACCCCCATTATGGACTGACTGTGTTCTGCCTCCCCTGAGTGGCATGCCTGCAGCACTATGAGTACCCGGTGGTAAGGCAGATGAGCGGCCTGGCACATAAGTATGTTCTGGTAGATTGGATAGAGAGGAGTTCAGAGCCAAGGCCCCAGGGAACTAAGGGCCAAGATTATAGACCTCTCCAGACAGACATAACCACAGCTCCTGGAGACAATTAAGCTCCCAGCTGAAGTGCCTCATGATAGACACTGTTGCCGGTATGTCACAATTCAAATGCCTCTGCGGGGAAAGGGCAATGGGGGAATGCTCACCATTTTCCATTCAGCAACTGCTGTATTTGTGATATGTATAAAAAAATTCAACCATCCAATGATTACAGTTTGGGACGTTTATTATTCAATTGCTTTTGAAGAGTTATTGCTGCAGTTAGGAAAGGACATGGAGATGGTGGGGACATTAGAGGAGACACAACAGATTTCAAAGAGGCAAGTACCATTTTCCAAGTATAAAATTGATAATATTAAAAATGACATGGCAGTATATGCACATGACTACCTATATCTAATATAGAAACAAGACAGTACAGTATTTGCAGAAGCTATTGTGGCACCTACTGAGCCACACGATCCCATGATACTAGACACCCCACCCACCCGTCACCGACTAGGCATGGCATGCACACATAAACATACAATGAAGGTCTTAAGTCACACTAAGGTTCCTAACCGTGAATTAAAATGGCTGCAGCAGGTCCCTCTGAAAAACATCAGCACCCCATGCCAGTGCTACCACAAAGGAAGGGAGCAGCTTGGTCCCTGGCTCTGCTAAGACTGTAAAGACGCTTCTCCATTTCAGCCACTAGCGAGCCAGTGGTGCCTGCTGGGTGGTCCCCGGACCTCTCCAGCATGATGCACTGTAGGCCCAGAGAGGAGTCCTGCATAGCTCTAATCACTGGAAGTGTGTGAGCTCAGGAACTCAGCCTCTCTCTGACACACGTCAACATCAACCATCCCTGAGCCTCATAATGCACTGTGGAGCACGCAGGAGGGAAGTGGACATATGCACTTGCCCCGCACTGAGCCAGCTGGTCACAGCTCGGGTCAGAACAGTGCTGAAGACACTTCCTACGGAGGGTGAGGAGGAGCCTGGTGGTCTGGCTCTCCCCATCAGCAAGGCTCAGGCTGAATACTCAGGAATCCCTGAGAAGGGGAAGGAACAGAGCATGGCTTCAGGTGATCTGCCCCAAGTCCCTTTCTGCCAGGGCCTGGGGGAGGACTAAGTTTGTTACTCACCAATGGGTAGAAAGGCACATAAGAGCAGGACAGGGGCTCAGCCTACCTCAGAGCCCCCAATCCCTAAAAGGGAGAAGCAAGTGGGAAGCTGGCCAGCGACTGCTCCTGTCCCTGTATAGCCCTGGGCAACCAGTCTTAGGAAGGAATCCCAGGCCCAAGTGTAATGGCTGTAGCCATCCCTTTCTTCTCCAAAATGCCTCTTGTCCTACACTGCTTCCATTTAGCAGGGCCTGAGGAACGTTTAGTACCTGAAGCTAAAATGCCGTCGTACCTTTGGAAACCGAATAAAGGGGGGAAGGGACAGAAAGAACACACACTGATGGAGCAAGGGTTCCTTGCACACCTTCACACCCAACGAGGAGGTCAAGGACACTTGTGGAGTGTTTTCTTCAAAAAAAACAGATTCTCATTCCATGAAGGCTTAAGGCAATGTTGAAGGAGAAGACCACTGCCCACATGTGCATGGCATAGGTGCTTTCCTATGCTGCTGTTCATGGAAATATGGGGAAGGGTCTGGTTTTGCTCCTCTGGCCCAGGAGACGGCTCAGGAGTAATCCATCCCTACTCCACCCAGTGCCAATAGCCAGAAAGCCCTAGATTCCCTGAAAAACATGTTCATTTCCTACCCTACAGCAATAAGAACAAACAAAGGTGAGTATCAGTACCAACAGGCGCCTCCAAAGATGGCAGCAACCATGGTCATGCACAAAGGGAGGGGACAGTTATTTAAGAGAGACAGAGAGACAGAGAGAGAGACAGAGACAGACATACCCCCCCCCCTCCAGTAGTCTGGCCGACCTGTGCTTGGAAAAGTAAAGCAGGTTGTAATGACAGTGATCCTGAGAGACAAACGGCATCTCCTGAACAGAAGCTGAAATCTCCCCCTGCGAGGGACAAACTAACACCCACCTGAGGGAACACAGTATATAAATGTCTCCTGCCTGATGGCCAGAACATTCCACTGAGGTAGCAGAGACACCCTCTTGCTATCTCACACTTTCCCTAAGCAATCAGGACAGGTCGGAGCCATCACACAATGATTAAGTGAAGCCGATGCTAAAGACGTTAGAGAAAATATGGTTAAGACAGTTGCTAGGGTAACATTAGTATCCAGGGCAGACTCACTATGCAGTGGGATCCTTCAGGGTCTTCAAACTAAAAGCCCCACAAGGAGACAAGGAAGCCCTGAGGGTGAAGCTATCTTATGGTTTATCCTATTGTGCTCTAAGGAGTCAGTCCAGATGCCGAGTTGTGTGTGGTTGGTTCCGAATGCCAAGAACCTTCTGAAGGCCTGAAGCTCCATGGAAGTAACAAGGCTGTCAAAGTTCAGCGGGGCTTTGGAGAACCGTTCATCTGGTTGCCCTGAGTCACAGGGTCCGTACTATAAAGGCTGTCCAAGAAGACGGAGGATATTTCTGCAACCAGCTTCCTGTCAATGGTTGCCTGGGCCATGCCGTAGATGGCACCCTGCAAACGCAACCAAGGATATAGTATTAGTGATGTGAGTACAGCTGCCCCTCCGTCCTTATGCACCCAGCCCCCATTCCTAGCCCAAGCATCCTTCTGTCAGACAAGCAGCTGCTATGGGACGTTTGTGGCAGGTACTTTCCAGCCTGCCGTTCCAAGTAAGGGAACTACTCTGGGATTTACTGTCTTCTTTAAAAAACCAAACAAACAAACAAACACACAAAACAGAGTGCTCATCGCCTTTTCTGTGTCAAGTTTCTTTTCAAACACAGGATGAGAGCAACCCTGCTTCTGCTCAGCAGCTCTCTCTCTCTCTCTCTCTCTCTCTCTCTCTCTCTCTCTCTCTCTCCCCCTCTCCCCCTCTCTCTCCCTCTCCTCTGAGATTCCTAACAAGCAGGGAGCAGGACCTGAGCTGAGGCAGAAACAGATTCAACAGTATGACAGGCTCCCGCACTACTCCTCACATTTCTAAGCGGGGATGCTCTGGTATTCTTTTTTTGTTCTTTTAAGATTTATTTATTTATTTTATATATGTGAGTACACTGTAGCTGTCTTCAGAAGAGGGCATCAGATCTCATTACAGAAGGTTGTGAGCCACATGTGGGAATTGAACTCAGGACCTCTGGAAGAGCAGTCAGTGCTCTTAACCACTGAGCCATACCTCCAGCCCCCCTGGTATTCTTACCATTCCTGTGGTCTTAGCTTTAGGATTCTTCATGATTTGTGTGACCGATTCCCGAATATCCTTTAGGAACTGGATTGCCACTCGTTTCCGAGTATGTACTAATGTAATGCAGAAATGAATGCTATGGGAGAAAAGAGAGGGGAAGAGGGAAGACAGATCTTGAAAAAGAAAGCATGCCTAAAATAAAGCCACCGGGGGGAGGGGGCGGGGGGGGGGGAGATACACTGGCTGACTCTCCATACTGTGAGTTTTTACTCCAGGAGGTTGGGATTTTGTTTTCTGGCATGAACAAGAACCACCTTAACAAAATGAACATGGCTGGCTGTTCTGTCCTGTGTCCATCCCACAAACTGTCAATGGTGGCTATTTCCATCATGTATGAGCAATGAAGGGTAAGAGGTTTTCATTGTAGAGAGTAAGTAAGCCCTGGTGGGGAGAAAACCATAGAGTCGAAATCCTGAGGAACCTCAATGCTTTCAAGAAACCCTAATTCACTTTGGGAAAGGATGGAGCTGGCAAGGGCTGTAATGTGCGGAAGGTAGGCTGTAGATGAGCACAGACCCATCTAGCTGGAGAGAAGTATGAAGTCAAATGCATATGGAAGAGTACATCAGGCCTGCATGATCAGAAACCTTCTAGAGGGCTTCGAGGGAACACCACACACATAATGGTGTCTTAGAGAGGCAAGCGGATAGCTATAGACAAGACAGATCAATCACAGAAAGAACAGAGAAGAACCTTACAAGTGACATCCTGGCAGCCAGCTCTACCTGAGCTTAAAGCAAACCACCGTGCTGGTTCTATGTATGAATTCCAGTTGCTATCAATGTGCTGGGCTCTAGAAGCTAAGCGTCAGGTTACCCTGGTACTTCAGCTCTTCAGGTCATGAAATGAAGGGAGGAGTCAGGGCTTTCGGCATACCTTTTTGGGAACTGCAAGTAGTTAAAATTCCACCCCTTAGCAGACATCATATTAGAGAGTCGGTAGATGTCAAAATCGTTGGATCCCAGAGCAATAACTGACAACTGAGGATCCCCGAAAATGAAGATGTTTTTGATGTTTTCCAGTCTAAAAGAAAAGAAAGCAAATGCAGAATTTGAGCATACCCATTTTGTCAGTCCTTATCTCAGTTGATGATCACAGCCTACTCTCCTGGGACTGGACTTGTCTCTTACACAAAAGAGGCTAGGCTGGGATGGGTGGGTTTAATGGAGGTCAGACTCCCAGACAGATCATCAGAAATGTTCTAAGTTCCAATCCATCCAGAACCACTGGCTTTTCCCAGTCTACCCCACTCCTACGTCACAGCATAGACTGCAAGTTTTTCTTCTCCGAGTACCATCTGGTAAATGGTCTAAATCCCAGTCTATCAGGAGACAGTAAGGGGTCAAAGGGTGTGCCACCAGGCAGAGATGCCTTGAGCCAACTAAGAGAGAGAGCAAGAGACAAAGCAGAACACCGTTTTCCACACATACTCTGACTTGAGGAAGCGAGAAGTTTTGATGATCTGTTTGGTAGCTTCAACATAGCCGTTCTCACCAAAGTGCACCAAGGCGGCCCAACAGGCTGCAATGATGCCGCCAGGCCGTGAGCCAGCTATGCTTGGAGATGCGTAGATGCCACCTTGCCAGTCTGCACCAACAAAGAACTGGTACTTCCTGTACTTCTCGTTAGAGTACATCACCACCGATGAACCTTTGGGAGCATAGCCATACTGAAAGGAGGAGCAAAGAGGTCAGAGGGCGGCTGTGTCTGGCAGCTCTGCCCACACAGAACCACACACAGTAA
>JADRCD010082086.1:0-14204 GCA_019843815.1 Montemys delectorum | reverse complement strand
TTCTCCTGTATTTCTTTAAGGGAGTTATTCATGTCCTTCTTAAGTTCCTCTATCAGCATTGTGAGATGTGTCTTTAGATCCAAATCTTGCTTTTCTGTTGTTTTGGGATATCCAGGACTTGCTGAGGTGGGAGTACTAGGTTCTGGTGAAGCCAAGCAGTCTTGGTTTCTGTTGGTAGGATTCTTGCCTTTGCCTTTTGCCATCTCTTGATCTCTGGTGTTAGAAGTTCTTGGTGTCTTAGAGCTTGACCTTTCCTTGCTGCCCTGCAACTCCCCTTCCACTCCTGAGGTCTTTGTCTCCCAGCTGGTCTGGCCTGAGTCCTTGGGCTGAAGTCAGCCCTGAGTCCTTGGGCTGAAGTCTGCCCTGGAGGGAAGCTCTCACCTGAGTCCTTGGTCTGAAGTTTGCCCTGGAGGGAAGCTCTCCCCTGAGTCCTTGGGCTGAAGTCTGTCCTGGAGGGAAGCTCTCTGCTAGCAGGCAGGGGGCAGAGGTGGTCGCTGATCCAGCTCTGTCTCTCGGAAGCTGACAGGCTCCTGTCCCTACTTTCTTTAAAAGTTATTCTTTGTGCACATCACAATCATAATCACCTGGTGATGGCACATGTGCAGTGGTCAGAAAACAACTTTTGGAGTAAGTTTCATGTTTCCTCCTTTATCTGATTCCACAGACAAAACCCAGGTCCAGGTCCCCAGACTTGTGCAGCATGCACATTTACCCCTGACCCACCACCAAATTATTTAGTAACTCTTGATGTCTTGTAGAACTTGAAAGATGAGAGGACCTTTTTTTTTTCCTTGAAGGATTTTTTCTCTTTTGATTTACTGTTAGTTCTAGCCAGCAAGATGGCTCAGAGGGTAAAGATAGTTGCAGCAAACATGAATGCTTGAGTTATATTGGCAGAACCCTCATGGTGGAAAGAGGAAACTGATTCTTTCTACACATGCGTTGGCATTAGCTCATCTCTTCTTCCCAGCAAGTGAATGAAATGCAATGTAAATATTTCCAGAAATTGAATAGAACAGTGTATTGTGGTTCTTTCACTAACAATCAAAAGTTTCCACAGAAAGTTTGTTTTGTTTTGTTTTTAGGAGAAAATATAAGCTTTGTGACCCTGAATAAAGTCAAACTGGGTCTCACATCACACAGTAGATATAGTCACAATGTTGATAGATGCTACAGTTTTTGTTTAAACATTCTTCATTTGTTTTGGTGCCCTTGTGGTTTACCTTGTTGGGCATATTTCCCACTGGTTCATTAAGTGGTTATGTCAGGATAATAACTCAAAGGTAAGTCAGCATTAGTCTTGGACTATCTTTCCTATGGTTCTCAGCAACTCTTGACCACACATGGCTTATCTATACTCTGTTTTATCTCACCAGTGGAAGGAAAAAACGCTCTGCAAGGAAGGAAGTTGTTTCTGGAGGACATATACACACACCTCTATTGTCTTGGTTATTTAGACTTTTACAGACCTGCAGCGATCACTGATATTTTTGGGTTGGATATTTGACAAAAAGCATACTATGAATTGATAGATCAATAATGCATGAAAAATAAGTAACTTGTTAGATGGCAAATTTTAATATCTCAGAAAAATTATTAAACTATTTTGAAGACTATAACCATTATCTTAGCAACCCTTTTTATCTCAGAAACCAGGTAATGGCATTTCTGTGGTTTCAGAATCACAGTGGTAGCTGGCATTGCTTCCTTAGAATATTTGACTGTGTTTTTCCATTCACAAATGACATGGGTAGTTGTCAAAAACTCCACTTTCCATTTTCTTTTGTAAAATGGGGACAGTAGTCACCTTTTCTTGAAGTATTAATCATAGTGATGCATGCAAAAATGCATATAATCCCCAAATTACAGAATGTTTTGAAAAACGATTACTTTATTTACTTACTGTATGTGTGTGTAAGTATGCACATGTCATGGTTTGAGTATGGATAGCAGAGGATAACTTGTGGGAGTGAGTTCTCTCCTTCCATCATGTGGGTCCCAGGCATTGAATTCAGGTAATTAGGCAAGGCAGCAAGTATGTTTACTGATGGAGCCATCTTCCCAGCCAATATAGGAAGCTTTAATACAATGTATATGGCATAACATTTTATTGTAAAATATATAAAAATCTTATCACTTTAACAATTTAAAATTTCTGTGGCATTAAACACTTCAGATTGTCTTCTCATTTCCCAAACTTAAAGCATATCCATTAAATAATATATAGCTCATTTCTCTGTCCCCTATCTTCTAAGAACCATCATTCACTTTTCTCCCACTATGAAATTGTGATTGGCTTCTTTCACTTAGCATCTTGTATTTGAGGATCATCCTCAAATGTAGTAAAGCCATTTCCTTCCTTCTTAAAGCTTAATAATATTGTATCATATAAACGCATACATATGATAGTCAAGGTCAATGAAAGATCTATTCCAAGCTTCTGATAAAGTTTCATTTGATTACTGACAAACACCACCAGTGTGGAGCGATAAGAGTCTCCAAGTTTGTACTTCCCAAACCTTTGACTATCAAAAGCCATGAAAAATAAGAAATAATTGGTAATGTTTTCATTTTTGTTATACAGCATTTAATAATTAATATTGTTATTTTTCTTACTATTCTTCTTCGGTTAATGTTGAGTATGAAGCAAATGTTACCCCTCTTGAAAAGATTTAGGCCAAAAGGATTACAAATCAAAGGAATACAGACAGAATTTATGTAGGTCAACTCTAAAGTCTTTTATTCTCATCAATATAAACCACATAAAAGTGAAAGGAAGTCAATTGGATAGTTGACTTAGTGTCAGAAACTTATTGTCTGTGCTAAGGTTTGAATGTTTCCCTTTTCAAAAGGCACTCTAGATAATCACTATTATAATAGCATTTAGAAATTGGGTCTTCTGTTCTCAAGATTGATGGTAGCCGGGAGGTGGTGATGCATGCCTTTAATCCCAGCACTTGGGAGGCAGAGGCAGGCGGATTTCTGAGTTCCAGGCCAGCCTGGTCTACAGAGTGAGTTCCAGGACAGCCAGGGCTATACAGAGAAACCCTGTCTCGAAAAAACCAAGATTGGTGGTGGTCAATCCTACCATAAAGCAGTTGACTTTCCTTTACCTCTTCTGCCTCCTGTCTTGTGATGGATGATGCAGCCAGAAGGCCCTTGCCAGGGTGTGGTGGTGTGATACTGGTCTTGTCAATGTCTAGTACTCTGAACCTACACATTTGTGCTTAGGCCTGGGCACTGTTATAATAACACAAAACAGTCTAAGTTGGAAAACTGGAACATTACCTACACAACTTAAAGGACAGAAAAACTGCACAGGTGAAAATTCAACATGGGAGAATAATACGTTACGGTTCAAGCAGACAGGAGAGTCCTTCCGCGCTAGTGTAGCATCTTTCCCTGGGTCCCTAGACTGCATAATCTCCTCCCACTAAGATGCTCTATTAAAAAGAACAACCTTTAGATCCTTCTTTCCCAGCAATCACCCTAGAAAGAGACTCCACAAAGGAGTATTTGGAGGCCAGTTTAATAGGATAGAGATGATGAGCAACTGGGACTTTTGTATCATTGCCAAGATATCAAGTCTCAGTCTTGATATATTTCATATTCTGGATGTAGTTTTCTGTGAGTCAATTGGACTTCATTGGTTTTTCTAGAGATTAAGAGATTTATGTCTCTAGTGTCCCAAGAATTCCACAGCTCTGTGACTCTGTCATTTGGAAGATGATCTAATCATGAAGTATTATAATCTCTGTGCACTGATGTAACAATGAACAAATGAGTTGATCAAAATCAATTACAATTTCAGTAGAAGTGCTTTTTAAAATTACTTTAAACCATGGGCTTTTACATTACATATAAAGCATTGCTATACTTTGTATTATTGCCTGAAAACAGAACAAAACTTGTACCTCTGCTTGGTGCCAGAATACATGTAATTTACATGGCAGAAAACATGTAAATTCTACTACATCTCCCTAGTATATAATTTTTCTACTTGCAGCTTGAAGTTTCCAAACTTCATCTATCTCTTCCTTGAGAAACTTTTGTTGTAGTGGCAATGTTTTTGATAAGGGCTAGCTGGATTTCCATTTGTTGTTAGTCTTGAATGCTTAGGAGGATTGCCCATTGTTGATTAGGTAGATGGGGATGCTCATTAGATGGGTGGGGAGAAAGGAACTAAATAGTGGAGTCACCGAGACTTTGCCTGTGCAGCTCAGTAGAATTAACTGATATCCAGCAGTAATACAAGTTAAAAAGGACTACATCAAGTAGCCACTGAAGCAAAAATCTATACCACATACCAGATGGACATGAAACCAAGATTTATTAAAATACCCTTAGCATATTTACAATTGGAAGCCATGAATGCAATTTTCTGGAAGTTCAAAAAATAGAGTTCTATCTCTTAAAACAAATCAATAGAGTATCAATAGATTAGGATAAATATAATCTATCACAGAGATAGAATTTCTTTCAATAGACAATCTAAATTTTTCTAACCAATATATATCATGTACAAAAATACACTTGATATAATGATCAAGTAGTGTCAAGAAGGAAAAATATATATACACACATATTTTCATTATGTACAAGTTGATATTGGTTCCTCCACCTTTTCTTTTTAAAAATAAATACTTCATTTGTTTGCAAATTACATTTACAAATTCAACCCATGAACATTTGTCAGTGTTGACAAAATTAAATATGCAAATTAGAAACACATATTATTTTTAACTTAAAGGAAATATACCCAAATCCAGTTAGCTTATTATGCTTAAAACATCCAAGAGCATGTAATACAAGGTTTCATGTCTTTAAAGTGCCTTTGCCTTTCCAAAGCTGTCTTTATTTTATTGGTTAATTTTCCACCTACAGATTGGCCTACCATTTGAACAGAAAGGCTGTGTTTTACCATGACAAAACAGTAAACCATTCAGGACATGCTTACAATTTCTATGAGTGCTTTTAAGAGCATTGCAGTTACTATTAATCTGAAAATAACCACAAAATGTCAACATCCCAGTTCAGATTGTGGTAGACATTTGAGTCATGAGCAGTAGCAAGAATGGAGTGGCAATAAGAAGTCTTATAATTCAAAATGTTTGCACAGAGATCAATGTGTCCAGCAGCACAGGAAGCTGAGAGTCCTAGATTGAGCCTTGTCGTGGCTGGTGACCTGCTGCCATGGATCAAAAGTGTTCTCTAATTAGATAGTTCAAAAATCTATGAGAAACCAAGAACTAGAACACCCAATCTTTTTAATAAAGTAGAACAAAATGAAAAAACGAAATGCATTTTCCACCTCTTTTATGGATTTTCCCTTCTTTGCCTGAGTGATGAGGTGATGGTGACATTAACAAGAGACAGTCTCAGCAGTGTGTCTCACACAGGCTCCTTGGTGACAGGGGTGCTCTGTCCAAACACTGAAGGCTGGAGCATGGGGTATGAGAGGACTATGGGACATTTGGAGTCTATGCTGCAGAGGTAAAGGGTGTCTGGGTCCAGTAGAAGCTGCAAAGGTCCCTCGGGGAGAGAAGGGCTGTGATATGTGAGGGAAGGGGAAGCTGAAGACAAAGGATGGATGGAGGAATGCTAGATGACATCAAGTGCTGGGATGCTTAGAAGGAACAGGAAGGTCCTTGAGCAAGTGACACTTGTAAAAGAATCTGAAGCTGGAAGTTACTCAGCTAAGCATAGGCCAGTGTCACTGGAATAACTGCCCTTGCAGGACAGAGTCTGTCATGGAATTATAACAACATGTGGACACTCCTATTTTCATAATACAAATGGCTTAAATTTCTATTAAAACCTGTCTCTGGTACTATCATGGCAAAAGTTGTGGATTTGTTCACTCTTTCTTCTCTCCTGTTTCCTGGTTTCCCTCTCTCTCAGAAGGTGGACAGGAAACACTGCAAAGGTCTCATGAATCTTAGGAAGGAGCCTCCATGATCCCAGGTGGTGCTAAGAAAAACCAAACCAATCCAAACCATAAATGACTTGACGTGCCTTACATTTCTGTAGCATCTGACTCATATTAGGATGCTAACTGATTTCAGGGAGCTTCTAGACATGCAGGCCAATGCTTATTTTCCAGGCCAAAACATGATCCCTAAATCAAAGTCCAGGGAGACTAGTCTGGATTTTAATTCAAAGACAGGAAAAGCCTGTGATGAATTGATGACATGCTTCCACTAAAGGTTCTTAAAAAATACCCAGTGTCTAATTTGTAAACTTTCTGCCTTTCAGAGACTATCTTAGATTGCTCTCTTAAAGGGAAACCCTTTTTCCTAAAAGCACATATTCTTCAAAGATTACATGCCCAGTGGCCAGTAGGACACGAGGGGCACAGTATCTGTGTCTCAAAATTAGAAAAATGAATGATTTTTGGAAGAAACCCATGCCTTTAAGTTTTCTTCCCCACCAATCGTCTCTGAATCACTGCAGACAGAACCCCCTTAAGAGTTTCTTCTTTATTCATGGGTTTGTTCCTAAGAGTAGTGAATGCCTTCCAAAATCTGTGCAGAACCACTAGGGACTGATGGTCAGACATGGAGAATTTAGGTTATATCTAGAGATGGGTGATAGGGAAAGGAGTCTGGAGAAATGGCTCAGAGGTTAGCAGTACTTGTTGCTTTTGCAGGGGATCCAGGTTTGTTCCTAACATTCACATGGTGGCTCACAACTGTTTGCAACTCCAGGCCAGGGAGATCTAATAGCCTTCTACTGGCTTCTACAGACACCAGGCACACAGGTAGTGCACATACATACCTGAAGGCAAACAGTCATACACATAAAATAATAAAAAACAGTATATCTTTTTTAAAAAGAGGAAAAAAGGTATTTGTAGTTCACAAAGCATGCCTGCCATGTGTACTAAATGCTTTTAGGCCCTTTAATGTAAAAGCAGTACAATTTGTACATGATGACTCCTCCTTTTAATATAACCATAGATATTAACTACCTTAAAACCCACTCCATAGGTTCCCAGAATTGCTCATTTTTGAACATCTATTAGTGATGCTATGGGGAGGCAGTAACCTCCATGGGTGCTCAGTAGTCTATAGGGCTGGTGCTTTGTTTGAGAAGTATGGACTGGGAAAACCAATCAAGATGAACAATTAAAAATACCTTGCTTTATAAGATGGAAGTTGAAGAAAAAACTGGAAAGGAACTGTAGAGGAGAGCAAGTGTGACTTTGGTAAACTTCTGCTGATATATACTTGATTTCTTACTTGATATAACACATTGGAAACTCACACTATTTGTTAGATAAGTATTCTCTCTAAGACACTTTTATAGCTTTAGAGGTGGAGAGCACGAGGCATTTTAAGGCAACACTCAGCCTAGGTCACATCCTTAATGTGCTAGAGCCTGTTCATTCCCTGTCAGTTCCTTGGGCTGTTCATTTCTGCCCAAGCACACTGACTCATTTGTGCTTTGGCAGCCCAGTGCTATCACGTTTCTCATGAACCGTGAAAAATACCGTGGAACCACAGAAGCAGTTGGATCAGCCTCCAGGGGATTCCCTCTATACTGAAGACTAAAAAAGAATCAGACAGCTATCTGAGGACAGCTGGAGCTTATAGTATGAAGTAGAGTGTATGGAGTAGGTAGGCTTGATCTGTTCCTTAAGAGCAAGCAAGCAAGCAAGCAAGCAAGCAAGCAAGCAAGCAAGCAAGCAAGCAAGCAAGCACGCTAAGCTTGGCTCAGTCTCCTCTAGACCAAGAATTTGACAGGAAAAATATGGGATAAAGTGTAGAGTTCCTGCGGGCTACAGAATCAAGAAAAGAGAGAAGCAGTGAAATAAAAGGGCCTCAGGGGAGCTGGTCAGCCATAGGGTGTTTGGATTGAGCTGAGAAGGAGTGGGGAATGGAGACCAGTACGTTCTGCTTAAGGATGGCATATGGCTTCTTTGGCTTGTATTCTTTTGGTAGAAACTGGATGACAGCTGAAGAGACACAGTCCGTGAACTACCAAGCTAATGTCTCCATGTTTCCAAGGAAGTTGGTAAGTATTCAAACTCCCACAATGTGATAGAAAGGCACTGTCTTGAAACAAATAAGGCCAACTGAACCGGCTTTGTGTGAAATGTGCTTCAACTTGTAAATTCACCACTTCCTGACAAAGTGTTATGTTGAGGGAGTTTGGTAGATTGCCCATCCTTGAGGAGGGAAGTGTCGAATGGAGAAAGTAATATTGAGAGCTCCTAACAAGGTGCCAACAGCTGACAGGAAAGCAGGGGTGACACAAAATGTGCCTCTTGGTCACATACAGCTGTGTAACTAAGTCTGGTTGTGCCTGGATCCAATTGCCACCAGCATTAAGAACCCTTGGGTTAAGTCCATAGGGGAAGAGATGCTGAGTTGAGTTTTTGGAGGTGCTTTTCTTGAAGTCAATTCTGTACTGGTCACAGCTTCTGAGCAGCTGGATTGTCTCTTTATATAGCCAGAAGATGAAGATGTATCTAAGGTTATCTGTCTTTTGTGGGAGCTAAAAATTAATCCATTCTTTTATAGCCCTACCAGTTGGGGAAAGAGACTTGTCTCACCTGCATTGCGGATGTCCTTATGCAGATGAAGTAGCTGACATGCCTGAAAGTTCATTGCTTTCCCCAGTCCAACCTACTTAGCTACGGCATCCCTCAAGCCAGCGCAGCTCAACTATGAATTGCCGTATTCATAGTCTTCTGATATTCCACTCACTTATAAACTCCCCTTAAGGAGATTTCACAGGAAGAACACTAACACATGCAACTCTAGAACATCATGTCATCCTCAAAGTGGCTTTTTCTAGACTAAGTTTCCCAAGACAATCCCAGACTCTTCAAAATCCATAGTAAAAATGGCCTGGCATAAAATGAAGTCCCAGGCAGAGATGGTTGGCTCTTTGTCTCTGCCCACCGGCCATCACAACCATTTAATTTCATACATGCTTATTTAGTGCTGTTACTACTTAGGATTTGATAGTATGTCCCTGTTTTCTGATTCAATACTTAATCTTGTGTGTATATGACAACGTCTATGGAAACAGAGGCTTTCCCATCATCTTTTGTTCTGTTTTTTTTTCCCTTTGATAAGTATAAAGGAAAATGAAAATAAAAATCAAAGGAAATATATACTTCTTGCTAGTGATTTTTAACACAATTTAAACTACTTTGCAAAGTAAGATATTTGGGATAAAAATATACTTTTAGTTTTTTACCCCTCATTTATCTTGCCATATCATGTATCCACTTGTTTTTTAAGATTCATTTTTATCTTTTGATTATGTGTATATGTGTATGTCTTTGTGGGGGGGGGGGAAATGTGTGATTATTGTGTTTGTGTCTGTGCATATGAGTGTAGGTGCTGAGGAGTACTACAGTGGAGGATGTCAGACTCCTCAAGATAGAGTTATGGATGATTGTGAGCCACTCAGCATGGGCACTAGAATCCACACTCAGGCCATCTACATGAATGCTTTGTACGTGTAACTGTTGAGCCATCTCTGCAGCACCCTTCACCCAACTAGTTTTATCTTTGACTTTTTAAGGGGGCAAGGTAAGTACTACAAAATAGAGTTAGGATGTTACGCAACAAAGACTCCCGCAATCCCAACATGCAATAGTATGGTCTACTTCCTGACAGACTACAGGATCTGCTATGGTCCTGAAGGACCAAAAGGGAGAGATGGTGCTGCCTGTGTTGACTCGTAAGTACCTTAGGGACCCGAGGTAGCATCAATAGCACGGAAAACCCTCTGTTCCTACTCACCCCACCCACAGGATCCACGCAGACCTCACAGAATTCGGAGATGCTTCCTGTGCCATAGACAAAACTGCACTTCTCTTTTGCACTTCAGTATTAACAAGGGCACCATGGAGTAAAGGATGTCTGCAAGTGGAATTTGCCTTGCTGGTTAAGTCTCTTGCTCTTCCTCACAGTGAGAATGACGAGAAACAACACTAAAAAGCCACAGGAAAAGAACAGCGATGTCATGCCATTCTAGCTATGCTATGTTCCGTGTCTGATTGTCTCTTTTGAGGAAAACAAACCATGTGACCATAACTCTTTCCTTTGAGCCACAGAAAGACGGCTCGCACCTGTGTGAGAATGGCATCAGTGACTTATGAGATGCCAGCTACTTTTGCTTCACAAGGTGTGCTCTATGTCAGGCTATGGTGCTGCTTTCCCTAGCTTGGGTCTATTAGCAGAGTGTCCCTGAGTGGGAGGTGGAAGGCTGGTAACTGGAGGGCAGATTCTGGGAAGACACTTAAAGTATCTGGCAAGTTCAAAGGTTCTTGAAAGTTGCTGAGGCAAGAGATGGGCCCCACATGGCAGCCAGAGGTGTCCAAATCAGCAAAACCTACAAGATTCTGAGCAACTCTAGACTGTCTCCACCAACACAAAAGCCTGGTCTTTCGTTACATCGAGGCTTAAAACCAGTCTTCAATACAACCCTCAGTTCATGCCCAGTCCTCTTTCTTGTTCTCACACCAGGGAGTTCACATAGGGGTGACTTATGGGGAAAAATGGAGGGAAAAGGGGCAAGATGTCTTTTCTATGTGATTTAAGGGCCAGAGTTAGAAGATACCACCTGGCACTGACAGTACATTCGCAGCTTAATATCAATATAAACATTCTGCTTTCACGTTACTGTAAAAATCTCTTTTCTGCTCAGACCTTTTTTTGGACAGCAAATGCCCCTGGCTACCTTCCTTCACGTGCTCATGTGTCAAGGTCATGATAAAAGGGTACAGTGGCATTTGCTCTCCTGTCTAGAAATTGCTGTGGGTGGTGGGAGAGACCAGGATACAAATCGTAGAATACAGTGTAGACATCATCTGCATGTCTGCATAGAATTCATTTACTGTCCACAATGGTTTGAAGCCACACCCAAGTGGGTACTCTTGATCCAAGTCTGTCCTTACCCCGTTTCTATTATAAGTTGGTACAGAATTCCTACTGGTCAGGAAGTCATATTAATATGAGCCTATCTGAACGGGCCTATCTCAATAGCTAATGCTCATTTCCAGCATCATAACTTCTCCAGATTAAGGTTTATGGTTATTATTTTCTCTCCACCCATGTGAAATTTCAATCCTTTCCATTTCATTATCTCATTGTCATCACCACTACCACCACTACCATCATCATCATCCTTCTCCTCAAAAATCATTTCCCTAGTCTGGGAGATACACAGTACTAAACCTCTTCAAAACAGTTCTGGTAAGTTTCAATATTTTTGGTGAAAATGCAATAGGATCTTGGTATAACAGGATAATAATGAAGATCAATACAAAAATCTGCAGTGTGTGAGGAACAAGGCTTGAGTTCTCTTGGGGATTGTCATAAAAGATGTTACCTCTTTTCCCATGACAAGGTTATACACTGGAAGGCTTAGAATTTCTGCTTTAAATAAAATGTGAAGAGAATGAAGTATCTTCTGATCTTACTATTGGGTGCACTTCAGACTTCTGTAAGAAACAATTAAATATTCCTGTAGTATTCCCATACATAGTTTTGCATTGTTCCTGTGGATTGACAAGAGACTTTTCAAAGAAGGCACAGGACACTTTCTGCAGATGGCCTCAGAAGGAGATGAGCAAATGTCCCTAACTGAGCTTTCAGGAACTCCCCGTGGCTCTAGTGTCTGCAGGAGCATTGAGACACTGCCTCTCACGGTGTACTTCCTTTCGTTTTCATCTTAGTTGGTGGCCACGCTGGCTTCCTTCTGACGTAGTCTTTCTTTCTGTTGTTTAAGGAAAAAAAGCAGATCCATTATCTTTGGTAACTTTCTCAAATTCTCATCTGAAATGCCAAGTATAACTGTACTAAATACCCTAGAAATTAAAGTATTCCTACTGCATTTTCCTGTGGAATCCCCAGTTACCTGATTCTATCAACCTACCACACGGTGTGGAGAAAGATGTCCCCACTGGCTCCCTATTGCAGTTCCTCATCACAGGGCCCAGACTGATGGACTTCATTCAAGGAAGCAAGAACAGGAGCTGACATTTTTCTGAACTTCTTTTACATAACTGATACTCTATCTGCCTTCCCTAATTTTCCTCAAAATAAATCTAAACTAAGGGTGGTCTCATCATTGCCCTCTTTTCCTTGAAGAGAATGAAGCTAAGTAGCTTTACTAAGGTCCTAGGGCAATGCTGAGATTTAAACCTCGGCTGCCTCCTTCCCAATAATACTGAGTTCCTAATCATGTATCAATTCTGGCGCAACTGTCTGTATGATGGCTAATGTTAATTTTCAACTAGACAAATCTGGAATCACATGGGAGAAAAGCCTCCTCACACATCTGTGAGGGGTTAGTTAACCTCTGGTCACACCTGTGACAGATTATCTTGTTAGGATAACTGTGGTAGGAAGACCTGTCCACCATGGGTGGCACTATTTCCTGTGTCAGGCTCCTGTACTTCACCACCATGACATATTGCAACTTCAAACTGTGAGCCAAAATAAATCCTTTTTTTCCCCCTATAAGTTGCTTTTGCCAGAGTATTTTATCACAGTAATAGGAAAGGTAACTAAGACAGTGTGTGGAGAATTATTGTAATCTTTACTTTAACACTGGACCCTGGATAACAATTTTCTTAAACTTTAAAAGACCTAAGGAGGCTGGCTCATTTCCAGTGCATGGAGGAAAGGTGAGGAGATTCCCTACCCCCATCTGGTCAGGATTTTTGTCATCTGTTTGCCAGGTGACATTAGGCAGACTATGTATTTTTGCATCTCTTCTCTCTTAACAACTCCTTGGGGACACTCTGCCTCTTTCTTTAATGGGATAAATAATGGTCGACTACCCAGGAACCTTTCAGGAGGAAGGTACATGGAGATAAGAGGGAGATGGAGATGCTCATGACAAGCAGCACAGTTTGCTTTATCATATGTGACCTCTGTTGAGTTTGCAGTGGAAACACAGGGGACCATGTTTTGCTCCTTCATGTCTAGTTTTGTTTTTAAATCACATGATATTAGAATGGGAGGAAGGATTCCAATACCCCATTTCCTGCCTGCATTTTGTCCTTTAAATTCACAGACTCTTGGGAGTATACCCCAACTATGAAAAATCTAGAGGTTACAGTGAAAAATGTGGCTTACCAGACTAGCGGTGGGATTGATTTTCTTTGTCTCCACTTTCTTCTCTGATGTCAGTTTGCTGACGGATGCCTGAGCCATTTTCAATCTGAAACAGAAACAGGGGTTGGGGGATGAAAGGACAGGAAGAGGAGAAGAAGAAGAAGAAAAGGGAAGGGGCTGAGTTAGACAGGAATCCTAATGCAAAGCTCAGTGCTCAGTATTCTGAACATATAACCACGGGAATACATTCTGAGGAATGTCCTCTTAGGTAATCCTGTCACAGTGACACTTATTCATTGAATAGCTGTAAACCCCAACGGGAAAGCCCACAACAACAGCTAAAACATAAACCTGTAGGGCACAGTATCGTGCTGAATTCTGCATGTAACTGCAGCACACTGGCATGTCTGAACATATCAAATCAAAAAAAGCACATTGTAAATATTAACATACCATTTCCCTCTTTATATCCTCCTTATGTGGTCTGTTGTTGGCCACAGTGACATTATCTGAGTTGGACCCGTAGCCAGAGGCTTTCCCAAACTTTCTGCTATTACATCCTACCTCTGGCTTACACTGCTTCCCTGCTCAGCCACAGCTCAGTTTTCACTGGTGAGCCCACTGAGATGACCAAGGGGAGGCTGTGCTTTTGTGAACAACAACACAGAAGTTTGGGATGAAGAGAATTCTATGTGCATAGGGCACTGTTCAGTGTGCTTGGACTTATTATCTGCACAGGAGAGAATGCTGGGACAGTTTCAGAAAATTAAAACTTTGAGAAAGCATATGAACACTATAAGTATCAAATTCATAAATTCAGTGTAATGAAGTAAAAAGACAACCTAAAAATGGAAAGAAAAACTGTGAATCATAATATATTTGATATGGAGCTTTTGTCCAGAATACATTCATTCATTCATTCATTCATTCATATATACATACATATATATGGATATATATAAATGCTTATAACTCAAATAAGATCAATTATGATGTCTACCACAATTAATAAATATATTAACTAATATATTTAATTTAATGTGAATATATATATATAATTACACAACAAACTCCCTACTTAAAGATCAAGAAACATCAAGGGGGGGGCAAGATCAAGAA
>JADRCD010082055.1:0-12069 GCA_019843815.1 Montemys delectorum | reverse complement strand
TGTCAAAAGGCTTTAAAGAAGGCTCTGGGGTGCAGACTGGTTAAAAGTGCATTCTACTCTCTAGAGGACCAGAGTTCAGTTCCCATCATCCACAAACAAAGAAACCAGTAAAGTGTGGTATCTGAACATGCAGAGTCCCTCAGCACGGCTTCCAGCCCCAGCCAGCTGGTGGGGAAGGAGGTGGGGAAGCGCATGGGAGGGAGATTACAGATGCAAATGCCTCAAGTTATAGTCACCAAACTGTGCAGAATTAGCAAGTCACTCAACAATCCTTGTTAGTTATCAGGAAAACATAAACTACGAGAATTCGAGATGACTTTACCTCATTCCGTTTGGAAAGTAACTGAAAAATCTAACACTGGTTTTTGAAGCCATGAAGGAATGCCATGGATAATGAGAGGAGACAATTTGGTATCACGTCATTGAAGGCATCAGAACTTTACATATAACTCACCAATTCTACAACTAGGCGAAAATTTGGAGAAACACCTAAAGATGATCTAAAAAGAATTTCTTTTCTTTCCCTTCCTCCCTCCCTCCCTCCCTCCTGCCCTTCCTCCATTCCTTCCTTTCTTCCTTCCTACATATTCCTGGCTGGCCTGCAACTCACAGAGATCTGCCTGCCTCTGCCTATAGAGTGCTGGGATAAAGGTGCATACCACTACACCTGGCTCCCCGCCCCCCACTACACACACACTGTGTCCACTTAGTATGTACACAGATATGTAGCCATCACCCAGAGCACGGAGAGCCTTTCAGGAGCCACATCCCTGAAGAAGGCTTCATCTCTATGCCCAGTAGCTACAGGTTGCCAATAGTTCCCCAGCCAGGGGTGGGACTTCATGGCTCTCTCCCCTACCTATGCTTGGACTTTGTCTAGATTGATCTTATGTAGGTCTTGTGGATGATTTTTTTTTTTTAAGACACAGCTTCCCTAAATTCCCTAGTCTTGAGTCAAACATTTTCCATAAACCAGGTAAGCCTTGAACTTGCAAGTTTCCTGCCTCGGTCTCCCAAGTAGCTGAGATTACAGATTTGTTCTGCGAGGGCCACCTTTGACATGCGTTTTTTTGTTTGTTTGTTTGTTTGTTTTGGGTTTTTTTTGTTTGGTTGGTTTTTTTGTTTGGTTGGTTGGTTGGTTTTGTTTTTTTCCCAGAGACAGGGTTTCTCTGTGTAGCCCTGGCTGTCCTGGAACTCACTCTGTAGTCCAGGCTGGCCTCAAACTCAGAAATCCGCCTGCCTCTGCCTCCCAAGTGCTGGGATTAAAGGCGTGCGCCACTACCGCCCAGCTTTGACATGCATTTTTAAAGTAAACTCTGCTTTTCATACTTTCTAGACCACTTGGTGTCTTAGTTACTGTTCAGTTGCTGTAAGGAGACATCATGGTCAAAGCTACTTCTAAAAACAAAGGGTTTAATTGGTGGGTTGTTTACAGTTTTAGAGGTTTCATCCATTATCATCATGGTGGGGAGCACAGGGGCAGCCAGGCTGCCGTGGCACAGGAGCAGCAGCTGAGAGCTCACATCTGATCCACAAGTTGCAGAGAAGAGAGGGAGGGGGAGGGGGAGGAGGAGGGGAAGGAAAGGGAAGATGGAAAGGGGGAGGGAAAAGAAGAGGGAGAGGGAGAGAGAGAGAGAGACTGGAAGGGCATGGTCTTTTGAAGCCTCTAAGCCTACCTCCAGAGATGCACATGCTCCCAAAAGCCCCACCTCCTAATCCTTCCAAAACAGTTCCACTAAGGGCAGGGGGTGGGTCAGAAGGGGGAAACCAAGTATTCAAATATTTGAGCCTACAGAAGGCATTCTCATTCAGCCACCACACCCAATGGGAGCCACAGAGGCTCTGTTATTTCCTGTTCTCCTTTCCTTAAAATAGTTGCAGCTTTCATCCAGGGATCATCTCCCTCCAACCCAGGGCTCCAAATAAAGCTGCATGCACATATCTTCATCGAAAGCTGAGCTGATTGGCTTACAGATAACACAGTGGTAGGGATGTCCAATCACACGGAGCCCCAAGATGACCGGAAAATGACCTTACCCTTTTCTACAGATCTAGAGTCTGGGAGGAGAGGAGCCCATCTTGCTCTAAGCCAGCCAAGTGGAATCTGAGGATGAAGCTGGCAGAGGTGGGAGGTAAGCTAAGTGAAGGGAAATAATTAAATCCCAATGACATCATTTATGAGCCAAAGTAACTAAATGCAGATCTACTCTTGAAAATCTGACTGCCTGAGCCATAAACTCCCCTTCTGCTTAGATGATTTTTATCTGCCCTGTGACTCACAACCCCAGAATTTCTAGACCATGAATAGCTTTCTTTATCATTTAAGTAATTTTTGTTAATTCTTTGAGAATTTCATTCATGTGTATAAAGTGTTTTGAGCATATTCACCCCACGTTCTTCCTCCAGTGTTCCTGCTCAACTTCACATCCTGTTTTCCTTTTAAAATAAAAACCATTGAGTCCAATTAACCCTGCTCCTGTAGACATGGGTATGGGGCCATCCGCCAGGACAAAGACAATCTAGCAGCCATCAGATGCCAATAGCTCCTCACCTAGGGGTGGGACTTTGAGGTCCCTTCTCCCACTCATGCTGGGTTTTTGACTGGCACACAACTGCTTAATCTTTAGGTCAGAACCCCAGATAGGGTGGCTGGGGTTTCCATTCTTGCACAAACATCATGACCAAGGGTTTACTCAGCTTACACTTCCATGTTGCTGTTCATCACCAGAGGAAGTCAGCACTGGAACTCAAGCAGGTCAGGAAGCAGGAGCTGATGCAGAGGCCATGAAGGGATGTTCCTTACTGGCTTGCCTCCCCTGGCTTGTTCAGCTTGCTTTCTTATAGAACCAGGACTACCAACCTAGGGATGGCACCACCCACAATGGCCCCTCCCACTCTTGATCACTAATTGAAAAAATACCTTACAGTTGGCTCTCATGGAGGCATTTCCTCAAGGGAGGCTCCTTTCTCTGTGATAACTCCAGCTTGTGTCAAGCTGACACACAAAACCAGCCAGTACAGTAGCTTAAATAAATATGAGGATCACAAAAAAAATAAATAAATATGACAGCAGTAAATTAGACTTTTGAATGTGCAATGGTAAAAACTTTTTCAAAGTAATCCTGCAAAGGATCCCCAGTGTCTCCGGTAACATGCACTACACTACAGCATGCAACTTCACTGCTGTCTTAGTTCTGAAACTCAGGTTAGCACTGGAATAACAACTTTAGAGTCAACATCCTACCACGAAACCATACAATGTACTTCATATGCCATCCCACTGCGGGATGACAAGGAATGCCGCCTGGCATACCTCAGACTCTAGGCTACAGCAATGGTGTCATAAAGTTTTCTGCTTCTCTGAAAACAGCAGTTTAGTGATGAAAAACAAAGACTTTTTATATCTTCCTTATGCCACTCTTCCAGCATGCACCTCTTCATACGTCTTTGCACGGTTCAGTGTCTTTGTATGATTCTGTGGTAGAATGTTTGAATCTAAATATTGTTATTCCAATTGCTAACAACTCAAGATTAGATGACATTTGGCTTGGGATTGGAGAGAATTTCCAACAGTTTCTGGAGTGACCCTAAACAAACGTCAGCCATTTTGAACTACATAGTCACATGCAGCAGAATCCTCACCATTGACAGTGATAAAATCAGTAAACGGGTCAACCCTGGGGAGTTCTGAAACTGTTCTAGGACCTGTTCTAGGACCTGTAGTACCAGATAGTCAGTCAGGGTGTAATGCTTTATGTGAAAATGCATAAATGAGCGCACCTGGCTCATTAGTATGCAAATCTGCATTCCTCTTTAATAAATAAATACAATTGCATGCATACTAACAAAATGTTTTTGAAAATTAATTTATCATTTCCCAACATTAAATGTTTGTTTTGTATATTGATGTGACAAAAACAAGACCCAAAACATTTCAATACCCACTTTCCATAGCACTGCCTAACAAGAGGTATTGTGAAACAGTAATTTTTTTTTTCACTGTGGAATCTTTGTGGTGGTTTTTTTCCAGGCTATTCTACATAAACAGTGTTTCTGTCTCTTCTATGAGTATGGATCTAGATTATATCTTAACCTGTTTCTAGGTCAACAGTGTTGTACTCAGAATCATTTCTTTGTCAAAATCCTCCTAACGTGGTTAAGGTCAATAATCTATTACAAGTAAGTCATCTGAAACGCCAATTGTGTTTAGAAGTGATCAGGTGAGGCTATATGTTAAATTCACATCATAAAAGGAATTTAGACAGAGTCATGGAACCAATGCCCGCCGTGGTGACCCTGGGAATGGATACTCAACAGAAGCAAGCATCACCTTTCCACAGGTGAAAGGGAGGCTGTCAGACTTATCACCAGAACATTCTTACTCTGATAGAGGCTGGCAACACTTGAAAGGATACTCACTCACCAACTGGAGACAACGAGCTGAGACTGGGGGATTCCAGAAGCGTCTAATACGTGTTTGTTCCACCCTACCCCCAGTAGGTGCAAAGTCATGATTCTCAGTCTGGGTGTACCCATCAAGACCTTGAAAATGGGGCTTCCTAGGCGTATCCTGAAGGACGGCAGCCATGATGGACAATTGAAGCCTTCTCAGTCAGAAGGCGGGAGACCCAAAGGCAGACAGGAAATGTCAACACTTGGCAGGACTACAGTCTCTTCCACGGCTGGCTCCTCCTTTCTCCCTGTGCATGCCACTTCCTTCTCCCCCATATGTCATCCCACACCCTAAAAGCCCACATCCTCTGACCCTTGAGGGACCCAGTTCACACCCTCTGAAGAATGTCTGACAGCCAAAGAATCAAGTGTTTCTTTCTCTCTTTCAACTTCAGTGAGGTTTCCATCGTTTGACAGAATCATGATGGCTTAGCAGAGCTATGTTAGAAGCAGAGCCGTGGACCTTATAGGATAATTGATATCACAGTCTAACATCCCTAAGCATGGCCTTATGGGAAAACTGATAGATTGGAGAAAGCTGTGTTTGTGTGTTTCAGGGAATGGGAAGAGGCAGAAGGCACAAAGTGGACCCTAGCCCTGGAGGCAGAGGAAGAACAAACATCAGTGTCTAAAAGCTGCAGATGCGACAGGCAGGTCACAGACCTAACTCAGACGTTATTCAGGGAAGTCAGAATAAGGACTAGAGAGCAGTTATCAAATGGTCAGCCAAAGAAAGAGCCCAAGACACATGTGGAATTACTGTTATTATTATTATTATTATTATTATTATTATTATTATTATTATTAATAACAATATAGGACATGAAATCAATGGTAATAATAAGTGGATATTTGTCTATTGTTGAAAAGATTTCATTGTGAGATAGACGCTGGGGGAAGGACCTAGTCAACAATTTGCCTTTTACACCCACATTTTTGGCTCTCATTCTTTGTGTCTACTTCATTGCATATCTATTACAAATTTCAAGATTACCTTTTCTAGGATTCCTCATATCTGAAGTTAAAAACCTTTGGCTCATTGCAGGTAACAACGAGCAATGGGAAGCAAAGACCCAGTCCTAAAGGCCTGTCTCCTCTTTTCTTGGGAGATTTGCTTGGTGAATAAATTGCTTTTCCTTAAAGGTCACTTTGTTGTTTGGGGACACCTTGCACCTGACACGGCCCTCTTCCTGCAGGACACGGCACCAAGGTCGTCTAAGAGACACTTCCTACCATTCACCCACCAGACCATCATACTTCTTCCGAGGGAGAAACAACTCAAGCTGGTTCATGAGTTCACAAGGGAGTTTACCTGGGGGAAAGGTGTGATCCGAGATCAAGACAGAAAAGCACATTTCATGTGTCTTCCATTCGGGTACAATAGGATGGCTTATTCCAGTGTGTGTTTATTCAATTTTTACTATATACTGGGAGGAAACGTACTAAAGGTTTTTAATCTATCATTTAATTGAGACCTGAAATTTATCTTCTGAGGCAAGTTATTGTTAGTCTCATTGTAAGATTGTTTTTATTTATGTGTCTACATGTGCGTGTATGTTTGCATGTAGGCCCGAGGAGGTGGAAGAGGGCATTGGGAGTTGGATCTGAAGTGATAAGTACTCATGATCCACCAGATGTGGGTGCTGGGAGCCAAACTAGAGGCCACTCTGAGAGCAAGAGTGGCAAGTGGTCTTAACCACTGGGCCATCTCACCAGCTCCCAATTACTCTTGTTTAATATAATATTAATAATAATAATAATAACAATAATAGTAATAATAAACAGCCAGGTATAGAGGCACTTGAGAATTGGAGACAGGAAAATTGAGGCATTCAAAGCAAACCTTTGCTACATAGTGAATTTGAGACCAGCCTGGGCTATATAAGACATTGTCTTGAAAACAGAAGAAAGGAGTGACAAGGGCTCACAGTCTCAGGAGTGTTCCTTGACCTGGGGGGAATGTCGGTGAGTAGTGAGAACTGAGGAGCCCCTCTTCCCCTTTAAGCTCCGTGACCAAATGAAAGGGGTGCAGGATGGAAATCAGAGGAGTTCTGAGGAGCTGAGAGAGGAAGCTGTTTCCTGCAGACATGTATGTGCTCCCTACTCTCCCAGTCTTCTCCACAGTATCAGGAGTGACCGACCAGCTCACTCCCGAAGAAAAGAAGAACCTGAGAACTTCTCAAACCTAAGGCGAAGTGTATCACGAAGAAAGTGCACTCAGTAATCACCTAGCAAGGACATATGCTGTCCCCTTCCACCCACCCACCCCGTCTGGTGCTTCTGAGAAGAGTGACAAGCCCATTTCTCAAACAACAACAGAAGATCCTAGGCTAGAGAGATCCTAGGCTCAGCAGTTAAGTGACAAGTTATTTCTCTGCTGGTGAAATGAGCCAATCCAAGCCAGATTAGAATGTATTAAAGGCAGGTTTATTGGGAAGCTCCTCTTGGGTGAGTTCACTGGCCCCAAAGAAGATTGAGGCCAGGGGGGTGAGCTGAGAAAGAAAGAGGATGGGGGTGGAGGAGGGGGGGAGATAAAGAGAGGGACAGAGGGAAAGAGAGAGAGAGACAGAGACAGAGAGAGAGAGAAATGTCTGGATTATAGAGAGGAGCCTCTAGGAGAAGGGCAGCCCAGCCCCTGGAAAGTTCAGGATTGGGGGCAGGGTATGCCAGGTAGGGACTGAGAGATGCTGGGAGAACCTGGAGGCCAGGTCTGCTTTAATAATAAAATATGCACAGAAGTCCTTTGTTCCAGGTCTGAAACCAAGCAAAAAGCTTTGGCTGGCCTTGCAGGACCTGAGACCAGTTCCTGGTACCCACATGGAGGCTCACAACCATCTGCAACTCCATTTTCAGGAGACCTGATGCTCTCTTCTGGCTTCCATGGACAGCAGTAGTACATGCAGCACACAGACACGCATGCAGGCGAAACACACATAAAGGAAATAAATCTTTGTTTTTAAGAATATAAGGTCCTGAGAGGTTGACTCAGAGACCAGAGCTACACTTGGCCTTTCAGGATGTTTTCTTTGCTCTGTCTACTTACAGTGAAATATTTGAGTAAACATTGCAAAACCAGGAGATTGAGCAAGGCACAGTTGTTAAACATGTCCATTATTAAAAAAATCAAATGTTACAAATTTACAGTGGAATACATCATAAACGAAGGGAAAACATGTAAAATAACAACAAGAATAACATGTGTGACCTCAAAACAATTATGCTGACACCCAGACCAAAACATGATGTATTGAAAGGTGCAGGTGATGGGAGCCAATCGAAAGCTGATCTATGGTAGCCAGAGGCAAGGAGTGATTTCCACAGGGAGGGGACAGAGAAGAGGGGAAGAAAGAGGTTGGCCTGAGGAGATCTGGGAAGTGATAGAAAAGTCCACCCTGTCAGTTACTGTGACACTCCCACAGCTGTACTTTCATATCAAAACCCTTCGAGCCATCCAGCACAACGTTATACTTATACGTCAGCTCTACCTCAGCAACAACATCCAAGAAACACTTAAGTCCACTATGACCTCAGAGCTTTCTGTCCATGCCACTTATCCTAGCAGACTTCAGTCTATGGAGTCCGTCTGAAGGAAGCCATGGAGCAGGACAGTGTAGCATGCCTTCCCAGCCAGTCTTGGGAATGCTTTCAGTAGTGGAAGGTTATTTCCTTACGTTAAAAGACTTAAGAAGGTCCATCCTAACTGGGGCCCAGATCGCTCCCTAAGTAGCTGTCCCACTCTGTACAAAGTAGAGAAAGTGCTGGAAGAGTCATTTAGAAAGAGGGAATATCCTTCGAGAAACTACCTCCACCAGGCTGGCCTGTGTCCATGTCGGAGGCAGTTTTTGTTTTCTTATTAATTATGATTTCAGAGGACCCAGCCCACTATGGGTGGAGCTGTCCCTATGCAGGGTTGTGTTAGAAAGCAGGCTGAGTGAGCCCCGAGAGCAAGCCAGCGAGCAGGAGTATTCATACTCTGAGGCCTCTGCTTCTGTTCCTGCCTTGAGTTCCCGCTCTGACCTCTTTCAGTGATGGACAGTAAACTATAATCAAAATAATCCTTTCCCTTCATAAGCTGCCCTTGGTTGTGGCTTTAGCACAGCTGTGGAGAAGCACCTAGGACAGCCAGCACCCTCTGCTGCTGAGTCCAGGTGCAATGAGATCAGCTGCTTCAGGCGCCTGCCCCAGGGACTTCTCAGCCACTGGAGACTGGATCCCTGGAGAGAGACTGGATCCCTGGAGAGAGACTGGATCCCTGAACCGAATCAGAGTAAACCCTTTCTCCCTTAAGCTTATTTTGTCAGGAGATTTTTATCATGGCAACAGGGGAAAGAAACTAAGAAGCGTTTTAATTGGCTTTCCTGCAAGTCCTGTAAAGGCATAAAAATGAAAGTTCATGTCTACTGAGGTAGTCAATGAACAGGTGGGATTTTCTTCTGTGCTTTTTGTTTGTTTTGTTTTTGATTATTAGTTGGCTGGCCTTTAAAAAAATTAATTATGTGTGTATGTGGGAGGGGGGTTTTTACAGGAGTGAGTGCAGTACCTGTGGAAGCCAGAAGGGGGCGTCGGATTCCCCTGAATCTGGAGTTAAGGCAGTTACGAGCCTCCTAGCTCGGGTTTGAATGGGTCCTTTGCAAGCACAGTACGTGCTCCTAATTGGTGAGCCATTTCTCTAACCCCATGTTGGCTTCTTGAGACAGGATCTTTATAGCTCAAGCTGCCGTGGAACTACAGACTTTGAACTCTTGGCAGTTCTCCTGCCAGGGCCACCCAAGTCCTGAGATTATAGGTTTGTAGCACCACACCCAGTTTTTCCTGGATTTTTGAATTCCATTTATGTCACCACAAACTGTTTGCATAAGTCTCTTTAAGAGACTTATAAATGGAGGTAACAAACAGAACGTGCCCAAGGGAATAAACGACAGGCATGCAAGAGCCTGGCCTCAACGCACTAACGGGTTGGGGGTGCCACTCGCTCACATTCAGAGGATCGAAATAGAGAATAAGTGTTTGTCATGTTGTTTACACCCTAAAGCGCTGGACAGACTTCCTCATATCACCTATTCCAGCACCTTCCACCCTCGCTCCTATTCCAAACAGCTCCTCACCACCCTGCCCAGCCCACAGCGCTACCAAGCCGATAATGCCTGTTCTAGGCATCCCACAGACCAGCAGTACCCATCCTAGTGGTCATATCCCCTCTGAGGACTATCCCACCATGCTTTTACTCAGAAAGTCCGTCACACTGTTTTTTGTACTAGGAACATTCTCTTTAAGTGACCACTGGACCCTTCCTCTCTTCCTGCTGTGTTCCGAATGTGAAATGTCCCCTCAAGGCTCATAGTACTTGCGTACTTCATTCCCAGTTGGTGGGGCCTTTAGGAAGGATAGGGGCCTTTAGGAGGTAGAGCCTCACTAAAGAAAGGCGTGGGCCCCTGGGGGCGGGGCTTTGACTTGGCGCATTGCCTCACTTCCTTCTCCTTCAGTTTCCTGGATGCAGAAGCCATGTAACCAGCTGCCCTATGCTCCTGCCACGCCACCTTCCCCACCATGATGAGCTGCAGCCTTCCCAGGCTGCAAACACCAGAAACCCTCCTTAGTTGCTTCTTGTGAAGTTACAGCAACGGGAGAAGTGGCGAACACACTTCCCCACGTAGAAAACAGTACTTCCTCGTGGGGCCTCTGACTCTGTGACAGACACCATGACCAAAAGGTCTACTGTCACCTATATGCCACAGCTCATCACGAAGGGAAGGGAGCCAGGGCAGGGATTCAAGGTAGGAACCTGCAGTCAGGACCTGAAGCAGAGGCGAAAGAGCACAATTGCTTACTGGCTTGCTCTCAATGGCTTGCTCAGTCTGCTTTCTTATATACCCCAGAATCACCTGGCCCATGGGTGACACTGCCCACAGTGGGCTGGGCCCCCTGGGCCCACCCACACCAATCATTGTTCAAGAAAATGAGCCCACAGACTTGCCTAGAGGCCAATCTGATGGAGGCTGGTTTTTGTGTTTGTTTGTTTGTTTGTTTGTTTGTTCGAGATTCATCTTCCCAGAAAACCCTGTGTCCTGTGGACACAAACTAGCCAGGACACTTGGGGGAAACCAAGCTTGGAAAATAAGGAACAGGACCCCCATTACCTGATCTTATTCAGCCCTCTGCCCCTGCTGGCCCACACCCAGCACACCAGCCTGGCTCTCCCAAACTCTCAGCCCATGCTGGCCCCCACACAGCTGCCCTGGGACACGCCTGACCCATTTGTAGACCAGGTAAGTCTGCTGTCCAACAGTTGTTTCTTTGTGTTAATTCCTCAGAGTCACTTTGCATTAAAGCATGTCCAACTCTGGTGAGTGCTTCGGCTCACGGGAAATAAATAGTTCTCTTGCAGGAGAGGGAGCAAGCTGTGGAAGAAGCAATTCCAAGGAGGCCAGAATGAGGCAAGTGACTAAGTCGCCCCTGGGCCCAGACGCGAAGGAGATACTGAAAAACTTAGTAATGAGGGAAAATACTGTTTTAGTAGAGTATCTCTTAAAAATCCTAACCAATGGAGCCAGGGAGATGGTTCTGTGGATGAAAGCGGTACCCACAGAGGTCTGACAATCTGATTCAACCTCCCCAGAACCTATGAAAGAAGCTGGCAGTGACTGAGCGTCTGGAATCCCGGCTTTCCTGGGCTGAGCTGAGCTGGGCAGTAAAGATAGAAGACTCAGGCTGAAGCTCCAGGTCAGCTAGCCTGCAGCACACTGCTCAGCAGCAGAAACACCCATCTCCGCAAGGTGAAAGGTGAGACCCGGCTCCCAAACACTGCTCCTCCGATGACAGCCACACGAACACTCACACACACACACATAAATAGATTTTTTTTATCATAATTTATTTTTTTAAAAAATCCATGGAACCCCAAAACAAAAACATCAAAATGTTCTTAAAATATTTTTTATTAATTGAGAAATTTGCAATGCATTTTGACCATATCTGACTCACTGCCTCCTAACTTTACGTTCTCATCTTCCCCTTTCCCCCAAATCAAGTCCAATCTGTGCCATCTATATATTCCTGGTGTGATACATTTGCTGATAGTGAAGTCAACCCACCAAGGGCCACACCCTTAAAGAAGGCCCACTCTCCTGACCCCAGCAGCTACCAATTACCAACAGCTCCTTAGCTCGGGTGGGATTTCTTGTGCCTACCTCCAAATCTGAAGTCTGAAACTAAATGCAGTAACCACTATGATTATATATGCAAATAATATATGGGCTTCCCAGGGAGGCCCTTCTTACGGATTGTACTTCCCAAATCCATATGTTCAAACTTAATGCCATGCACATAAATGTGCTCAGAGTCCTCCCATAGTCCAAAGCAATGTCAGAAGCCCCCCACCCCATGACCCCTCATCGCAGCCCAGTCACAAACATGCTTGCCCACTTGTCCGTACAGTTATGAACTTCTGTAGTCACTGACTCTGCCATCAGATCCCTTGCCTGGGTTCTGGGGTTTTGCCTACATGTTGGAAATGTCCATGCTTGTTAAACAAATGAAGGAAAACATGGGGAATGCCTAAACTGTCAGGAAGTAACAGTTAGCTGAATTTTCACTTTCGTATCTTAAAAAAAAAAAAAA
>JADRCD010082047.1:0-11921 GCA_019843815.1 Montemys delectorum | reverse complement strand
GGAATATAGCCTTTACTCTGCGTACGCCAGCAGCATTCCATAGATGGCTCTATCCCTGCTGGCTGGAATCTGCTAGGCAGCTGGTGTCTCAGCTGTGACAATGCCACAGGGACTTGCTGCTTGCTGAGGCTCCCCCAGGGAGGTTAATCTGTCAAGAAGGCTTTGCCAAGACAGCCAAAGTGGCATGCTTTGACATTTGGGGAACGTTCCTGTTTACACATCACATCTAATCCTACCTCCGCAAGGACTTCCCTGGGCATACAGCTGATGTCCTCTGGGGACACAGTTGGAGAACGCTTGTAGGGACACAGTGGAATGTGCTTGTGGGCGGCTCTGCTGGGGTGGTGTGGAAAGGCTCAGGCAGAGCCAAGCTCAGACTAGGTAGAGGTCAGCTCAGATGGTGGCTGCTTAGCTCCTGTCCCAGGATGCACCTGTGACCCTTCGAGGCCTTGCTCCCTTACATGTCCTTCATAGATGAGCCACAAGCTCGTCATGGTTTCCAGGAAATAGACAGGATCACCGCCATGTAGCTCAGAAAGAGAATGAGACCCCCAACTGTCTCTCTAAGTCATAACTGGAAAAGTCTTAAGATGGGAGGGGAAGGTCTGTAGGAGCCAAGAAGCTAGATATAGCCCATGAGAAGGGGAGGGGAAAGTTCCCTAAAGAGGGGTGGAGAGTGAGATAATAGAATAGAAAGTAGGGAAGGGCAATACTGGGGAGTTAAAGGATTAAATGGGGCTGGAGGCAGGAAAATGGGGGAGGAAGAGTTTGGGAGTGGGCTAACGTGTGTGTGTGTGTGTGTGTGTGTGTGTGTGTGTCCGCATGTGTGCATGCCTATAGAAAAACACTAAAGTAAGTTTGCAAGTTAATTTCATAATTTATAATTTAAAGGACAACAAGATTTCTTAATGGGTTGAACCCACAGTGGAAGGAGAGAATCAACGCTAGAGGGTTGTCCAACAACCTCCATCTGTGCACAGTGGTACCCACGTACACACATAATAGATTCCCCATGCTCTAGTGAACGACCTCACTCTCATGCACATGAGGCAAACACCCATTGAACTCAGTGGGTTTCTTCATAAACAAGGAGAGAGTATGAAGGTAGGGGACAAGATGTCAGGATAGAATTCCAGGAAGAGGAGGCAGGTTGGGGTAGATAAGATCAAGATGCGATGTGAATGACCTCTCATGACCCCTACCAGACCCTCCCTGCAAGGGTTGGCCTCTCAGACCTCCCCGTGCCAGGGTTGCAACAAAGTCTTGAGTTGGGATCCATAAAAATCTCCAGCAGCTGCTTTGGGTGGCTTCTGCTGGTCCAAGACAAGTGACAGGTGTGCAGGAATCCTGCAGCTGCCACCTCCTCCCACCATCACTGTAAGCTGTCATGTGTGGTTGGGACTGTGAGAGACAGGGAGCAGGCTCTCTGTCCCTGGGAATCCCTAACTTGAGTCCCACCAGCACCTCTCATGCTCCGGAATCTGACCTATCTGTAATATCGGGGAACAAGGTGCCAGCACCCTTTCTAAAGGGAGCCCCAGTACCTAGAGTCTCACTCACGGGACAGCAAAAGGAGGAAGGAATCCAGAGCTTTTGATTTCTATGTGTACCCTTCTCTCTCCTAGGGCTAGTTTTCCTTTAAGGTGCCTGTCTCTATGTGTCTGTGCATGTCTGTAACCCTCTGTGTGCATACATGTATGGTGTGTGTATACATGTTTAAGGTTGTGCACACCTGTGTCTCCATTAACAGCAGCCAGAGAAGAACATCAGGTGTCCTGCTCTGTCGCTCTCTGTCTGTTTGCTTTGAGGTGGGGTTTTCCACTGACCCTCAAGCTAGACTGGCGTCCAGCAAGCCCCAGTGATCCTCCTGCCTCCATCCTACATCCACAGTGCTTGATTTACAGGTGTCCGAGTTCAGCTTCTGGCACTGCTGAGAGCCAAACTCAGCTCCTCGTATTTGTGAGTTGAACTCTTACCCACAAAGTTGTCATCCCAGCCTCCCCTCTTTTAAATTTTGCTATGATGACAATGTTTAATTCGTGGTGATATACAGTGTATATAGCAGTGTTATACAGCTATATTTTCACCGAAATGTGTTAAACTCAACACTTAAAATGGGTGAATTTTGTGGACCATAAGCCGTACAGCCACCATATTTTTAAAAAATAAATAAAGCATTCCAGCAAGTGTTTAGCAGAAGAAGCTAATGGGGCCATGAGGGTCGCACACGAGGACCACATGAGACACCACTGAGCCCTCCTAGGGTGGTTGAGACACAAAACATAGCACCAAATGCTGGAGAGGCTTGTATGCTGCTAGTGAGACTGTAAAAGTGTCCAACTGCTTTGGAAAACTGTCTCTGAAGGCTGTGGCCAGCCTGTCCACCACACACACACACAGTTATAAAAGCATGTGACTGAGAGTGCACACGGCCTTGTTAATGACACAGCCTACATGACAATTCCTGATGATGGAGAAACAGACTCAGGAGTAATGGTCTAAATGAACACTGTGAGACAGAAGTGACTCGGGGATGCAAACGGGTGGTAAATGACCATGACAGGACCTAGACTAGACTCCCAGCCTCACCCCAATTGCTGAAGGTTGATGATATAAAATACAGCTTAACATAGCAGGGGTCCTAGATACAGCCTCAGAACACGAATACACGCACATGCATGTACACACACACACCACACACACACCACACACACACCACATACACACAACACACACACAACACACACACAACACACATGCCTCATATGCTGCTAGTAAGGCTGTAAAAGTGTTCAATTTTGACATGATGCATGAAATACCATAGGGAAATCTCAAACAGATTATTGAATGAAAATAGCCACACTTCAAAATGTGTGCACCATGTGAGTCATGCCTCTGAAATTCTAAAACAAATAAAACTAATGATGGTGAAAATCAAGGCAATTCACAGATAGCACAGGCTAGAAGAGCTTGAGGGTGTCTCTAGAACGCTGAGAATCTTTTACATCCTGTCTGCATGATGGCGGCTCATGGGCAGACACGTGGCGGGTATATGTAGACAACATTCATTTTCGTTTTGTGTATTTATTTTTGTGCAGTATCAGTCCCATGGTGTGCCTCAATGAGAAAGAAAACGAATAGGAAAACAGGCTGAAGCCAGGAGAGAGAGTGAATCTGCAGGAGCCCCTCACAAGGACAGAGGCCAAAGGGGAAGGTGGGAGGAGAGGAAAAGCAGAGGGGGGGGCAGCAAGAAAAGGGGACAGAGAGAGAGGCGGGAGGGGAGAATGTGGAGAACTGCTGGCTGCAGTTAGATGTGGGGCGAAGGACAGCATCGAGACAAGAGGCAGCAGCTTCATACTCCTCTGCCTTCCTAATGGGCAGCAGAGAGCATGCCTGTGCTCATTGTGGCCCATTCATTCTATTTCTAGGAATTTATTGTACAGGAATCACTAAATGTGGGCACAAAGTCTTTGCGTGCTCACTCCAGTAATGATACCAGCTAATTTGTGCTGAGTCCTTTTCTCTCATTTAATTGACAGAAGAACTATTTTATACCCACTTTCAAGATGAAGAAATGGAGGCAGAAAGATGTGGCCTAAAGCCCGGGTTTTAGCTCCTAACTTCCTGGCGTAGGGGTCTTCTTCTCCATTGTGAATGTTCCAAAAATATTAAATAAACACAGGGCTGACATCTTAGGCTACCCCCCGACAGGCAGAATAGCACTTTGTGGAGTGTTTCTTGACTGGTGGAAGGAAGGTCAGCTCTGTGAGGTGATGACATTGGTCGACTCCCCCACACCTACAACAGCGCTTGGTGCGGAGGAGGCTTCCAACACATACTTATTAAATGTCCATCTTTTTTAAAGCCAGAGTGTGAGTCTCTACAGGATACCCAGTTCTCTCCAGGAATACCCAAGCATCAACAAGAAAGGCTGTGCCAGAATAAAACATGGTAGATTCAAAGAAGCTGCCCCAGGGGAATGCCTTGGGAGGGAGAGAGATCTCTTACAGCAGATAGATCTTTTAAAGCAACGGTCCTTGGTCATAGGATCATACTGGGGACAACTGCCCGAGGCTGGGCAGACAGGAGCTGGGCAACTGTCCTTGTTTTGCCATGGTGACTGTCTATGAGGCCATCATGCCTAAGATGCATCCTCATGACTTCCTGGATCCATTTACCTTCCTTTTGTTAAAGACTACACAAAGATTCCACTTTGGTTTCTGACAACTTTCACCTTTTGTACGGTGAGACAGGATTATCAAGAAATTGTTTTCAAAATATACTTAGTAACACGGAGGAACTATTTGTGATAATACGATACTTCAGCTAAGGAGAGGAAATGGAGCTGGGGAGAAGGCCCAGTGGGTCATGAGCTTGACACACAAGCAGGAGAACATGAGTTTGAATTCTGGCATTCGTGTAAAATGCAGCCACAGCATTGGGGTCCCAGAGCTGGGAGTCTGGGGCACCCGGTCTAAGCAGCAAGTCTCTAGCTGAATCAGTGAGCTACAGGGTCAGGGAGAGACTCTGTCTCAGAAAAGCAAGGCTGAGACCCACTGAGAAATAACACTCGATGTTGACCTTTGACCTACAAAACAACACACATACACACATACACACACACACAGAGAGGAAGAGAAAGAGAGACAGAGAGAGACAGAGAGTCAGAGAGACAGAGAGATAGAGAGACAGACAGAGAAGCAGAGAGAGAGAGATGGGATGTGGTGGTGCACACCTGTAATTCTATACCTAGGCAGTTAAATTACGAGTATAAGGCTACCTTGGGCTATATAATGAGGTCTGTCTCTGCTTGCCCCCCAAAAACCTGAGGGAGGGTTACGCTATACTATATGCTATATAGGATGGTCACAGCAATCATTTATTATACAACTGAAAGGAAGCTGTTTACAGGAACACACCACACTAACTCTGGTGATCTCAGCACGGTAGAAGAACGGCTGGCTTCTTGTAGTCTCTCATTGCTACTTTTCTCTACATAAAGTTTTTTCTTGTTTGTTTGGGTTTTTTTTTTGTTGGTTGGTTGGGTTTTTTTTGTTTTGTTTTTTTGTTTTTTGTTTTTGGGGGGTTTGTTTGTTTGTTTGTTTGTTTGTTTTTTGACAAGCAGAGTAGAGAGAACAGAAGCCTGATGTAGTCGGAGATGCCTCCAACCCTTTCGAGGCTCTGGAGAATGCTCACGATCTACACTTAGCAAAACAGCCTCACCCTTCCGTAAGGCTGCACCAGTTGCCTGAGTTGGGGATTCCAGAGGGGATGCCGATGGGGGAATGCAGTGCTATTGGGATCCAGTGACCACAGGGTTTGGGGAGTGTTGACCTGTCCAGCATTAATGGTCCTGACCGGAAGAGCCTCAACCAGGACGGAAGGGTGAGGGAAGGGGCCAACGCCAAAAGCAGGGCCCAAGTACAGGGTCAGAGCTTGACACAGGGCAAAGACCAGGCTCTGGACGAAAGGAGCCACAGTGAGAATGACCTGGCCAGCCCCGATGCTAGTAGAGAGAGATCCCAGGGACCCTTGCAGCCCAAGAGCAGAGAAGATTCCAGAAATTAGACTTATTGTTGGGTTTTGGTTTGATCTGATTTGATTTGGTTCGGGTTTTTTAGACAGGATTTCCCTTGTGTAGCCCTATAGTTCTGGCTGTCCTGGAATTAGTTCTGTAGACCTGGCTAGCCACAAACTCAAAAATCCACCTGCCTCTCGAGTGTTGGGATTAAAAGCGTGCACCACGCCACCCAGCACTAGAAAGCATAGTCGATTCTCTAGGCCATTTCTTCCCAAGAGCTAACAAGCCAAGCTGCTGAGAGTCGCTCTCCGACAAGGCCAGCTGTTAAAAGACTCCGAAAGTCAAGCCTGGAAGAAGTATAAACTAAACTGAGTCTCTTGAAAGGAACGCTCGCCAAACCTGAGGCGGTATTTGGTTTCATCGCACCCTCTGCTGATAAGTATTGGAACTGCATGCACCTGTCCGACAACAAGGAAAATAATCTTTTGCCCACAAACACACACAGACAGCCGCGTAGCCAGGGCTCTGAACCTGAGGTTTACTCTGGGTGCCAGATTAGCATCTCAAGTAACACAGTAAAGACGTTCATTTAAGTAAAAAAAAAATTAAAAGTTCATTTAATTAAAAAATTGTTGCCCCAAACATATTTAAAGAAGTTCATTTAATTAAAAAAATCAAAATGCTTTAATCCAAACATATAACATGAATATTAAAATTGCCCCAGACTCCTTCCAGACATGCTGTCTCACATGGGCAATCTCAGCACAGTTACAGGGAGAACGGAGGCAGAAGAGTTCACCAGAGGCATGCAGGCTAGCTAGCCTGGAGTATGCTATGCAGTGGCAGAAACAATAGGAGAGACCCTACCACCACAGGGTGGGAGGCAAGATCAAGCCCAAAAAGCTGTCCTCTGGACTTACATGTGCACGCGGTGACATGTGCACATCTGCATACACACCACACACACAAATGTGAAGATATTTTAATTTAAAAACATAAAGCTTATAGACATCAATGTAGTAAATGGTATATGGTATTGAGGTGCATGCATACATTATGTGATATTTGAATGTATATAAGGGCATCTATTTCTTTCACTATTAATCATTTCTTTTTGTTTGTTTTTTTGTTTTTTTTGTTTGTTTGTTTGTTTGGTTTGTTTTGGTTTTTTCTGAGACAGGGTTTCTCTGTGTAGCCCTGGCTGTCCTGGAACTCACTCTGTAGACCAGGCTGGCCTCAGAAATCCGACTGCCTCTGCCTCCCAAGTTCTGGGATTATAGGCATGCGCCACCACCGCCTGACTATTAATCATTTCTTTATGGTTAAAAGTTGAAACCGTTTCGACTAGCTTTCTGAAACACACAGTTCACACACTGAGGTAATGTAGAATGCTTTTCCAACATGTATGATGCTCTGGGTTTGAGACCCAAATGAAGAAAAAGTAGCCTGTGATAAGACAGTCCAGTGGTTTCCACAAACACCCACCATCTAAAGTCAGAACCCACCCCACCATGGCTGCGCAGTCTTCATCCTGTGTAATTTCCTCTATCATATTTATTATCATATGGCATGCTATCCAGTTTATTTACCTGCTTATTATAAAAATTCATCAGGGAAACTTTGTTTTCTGCCTGCTCGTTACAGTGTTCTCAGCCCCCTCGGAAGAGCCTGGAGCATGGTGAGCTCCAGAAACTAGCTGCTGCATGGATGTCACAGTGAGAACAAGAAATTTGAGCTATGTCATTAACCGAAGTGGCACTCCAACGTGGGGCAGAGGCAAAGCCACAAGATGACCACTGAGACGAGCAGACCTGGGGAGGGGACACCTGGAGGAGGGGAGGCTTCATCTGGCTTGGGTCTCATTGTAGTGACATTAGCCAAGATATTCTCAATCAAACCACCACGTGAGACTATTCATAATCTCCACCCTCTCCCTTTCTGCCCATCCTCTCCCTCCCCTCCCCTTTCCACTCCCTCCCCTTCTCCCTATCCTCACCCCTAACTTCTAAAGCATGCAGCTTCTCCTTGGCTGAATCAGTACCACGTCTCTCAAGAGGACTCAAGAAATAGAAAATAATAAAACAACAACAACAAACCACAAAATGTGCGTTTACTCCAAGACAGATAAATAAAAGCAAGCTGAGTTAGCAAAGCCTCAGCAGGTGCTTGCGGAGATAGGAGGTGTGGGCGAGGAAAGAGGGGGATTTCCCGCCATGACTGTGTGGAGGGGGAGAAAGGAGATTTAAAAAATCACATGACTGAGGTGCTTCTGCCTGTTGCGTGTCCCACGGAAGGCAGCAAGTCTTAAGCGTCGTTGATGTGTGTGCCTGCCTTTTAGGGAGCCTCCTGTCCTTTCAGTCATATCAGGGTCACATTCCTAGGCATCCCAGGCAATGCCGGCCTTGTAGTATGTATGCCACATCTACTACAGACCAGAGCCCTTTAAACCTTTCCACTTGTAACTTTGTTGCCTCTGAGACTGAGGCTATGTAGTCCTGGCTAGCCTGGAGCTTGCTACGTAGACCAGGCTGGCTTCCAACTCACAGACACCTGCTGCCTTCCTATTAGAGGAATTTCTCGTTTCTTTCTTTCTTTTTCAGCAGGGTCCAGGCTGGCCTCCAACTCACAGTCTTCATGCCTCTACGCACTCTGGTGCCTTTTACAGCTCTCCCCTCCTTGCAGATCTCTGCTTCTATCACCCTTCTTCCTCTGTCTCAGACTGCTGTCAATCCAGTTGCCGCTCAGCAGCCAATCGTGCTCTCTAAGTCTTGCTGCTGCTGTTCCTCCACTGCCTTTGCCATCACCGCACCTTTGCCATCATCTGCTGCATCTGCTGCTTCTTTCTTCGAGTTACCAGTTCAGGTCTCCAGCCTCCCAAGAGTAAATTTAACTCCCTTTACCACCAAAGCAGGCAAGACAAGACCAGAGAAAGACTTTTATTGAGCCTCGAGTTACAACATCCAGGGAGGCAGCACGGGAGTGTCCTCCAGCCAACTCACTGAGCAAGCTCCGAGCAACCTGTATACATAGCAAGAGAAAGAGACTCGGATAACCGTAGCACACCCTGGGACTGATGAAGGTTTGTGTTAGCACCAATCACCTTGCCTCTTTAACCTTCACCGTACAACACAAGTTTCTGTCTGCGGGACCATCATGGGGAAATGAGCCCCATCTAGCCTAGGTAGAAATGATTGCAGGGCCTTCTGGAGTTCATTGAGGTGACAGCACAAAGTCTGGTACAAAGTGTTTGAAACAGCTGAGGCAATCAAACTGTGTATAGTTTTCTCAGTGTGTCTGTGGAGTATTCAAAATAGCCAGCCCCGGCTGTTTGCCTAACCGTCCTTTTGTTAAAGTAGCTGTTAGTTAGGGAGTCAGATTTCCTACCCCTCAAACGCTCTCTTAGAAATAGGAACTTAAGGAGTACTTACACTGACAACCTAAAGAACTTACTGTGAACACCAGTTACACTAATTAGTAACAATGTGTAGCACCTGCCAGGGGTCTCAAACAAGGTTTGTGTCTCTCTCCTCAGTGTCACTTGGACTCTCTTGACTTTCAGTGTCCTTTCTTTTTTAACATTTTAATTATTTTATTTATGTTTACAGGTATGAGTTTGCACACCATGTGCTTACAGGTGTCCTGGATGATTGTTAGCCGCCATGTGGGTCCCCTGCTCTTCGATGCTGAGCCGTCTCTCCAGCTCCTCAAGGGCAATTTTAACACAGTATTGGCCATCATCACCAGTCCCTTGTCATCAGTGGGAAGGGGGGGGGGGAAGGCACAAATTTGGATGACTTTGGGAAAAAAAAGAGAGAGAGAGTATATATATATATATATATATATATATATATTTTCTTAAGAGAGCTGGGAAATTCCAGAAACTAAAGAAGAACATAAATGCTGCGTACACATCAACTTCTCAGTCAAGTGTCATTCCTGCTTGACACAAATACTTCTTCCCCATTATAATTTTGCATTCTTTTAAATTTTTTAAATTTTCAAATTTTCCCTAAGTCGTTAACATCCGAGATCATTGTCTTAAGTTACTGACAGAAACCCAACAGCATCTATTTAGAATTCCCTCAAATAAACTATTTTAAGTTTTGCCCGCATGTTTAACCAATCCCTGTACCAAACCGCTGAAATAAGCCTTTCGTGCTCAACTTCGCCTGTGAGGAAGTTAGACCCGATGGGCTTCCGTAGCCTCTCTTTTTTTTTTTTTTTTTTTTTAAAGTCACTTCCGTTCTGACGAGGTCGGTTTGGTGGATGCACTTCCGGCGGCGGCGACTTGGGCGACTGAAGGAAGATGGTGAGTGACTAAGGGTTTCGGCTGATAGTCGCGGGCGCCGAAGCGTCCCAGGGCGGGAGGACGAGGCGATGCGTCGCTCGGGTTCATCGCGCTCGCGGGTCGGAGCGTGTCGCAGCCCTCGGCGGACGCGGGCAGGACGCACGGCGCCCGGGGAGAGACCTGCTGTGGACCGGTCGAGTAGGCGCTGAAGGGCTGAAGCCGAGCGGGACAGCCCGGCCGACGCTGGGGACCGCGGCTGGGCTGCAGAACCAACCTAGTGTCTATCCGCCGGCCGACGGCTCAGCGCTCTCCGCTTTGGTTTGTTGGGTCGGATTCAGATGTAGGCACTGAGGGTACCGGGCGAGCACGCGTGATTTCAGTTCCTCCGTGGCGCTTCCTTTCTAGAGAAGGGAGACAATAAACATGTCAGGGAACAGGACCGGGCCAGATCATCAGGTGGCTTTGTTGTAAGAAGGTGGCTGTTTTTGACGGAGTGTCCGCGAAGGATCCTTCGTGCATGTGAAATCCGAGCAGAGGCCTAAAATGATGGTTGGAAGGGAGTAATCCGTGCTAATACCTGAGTGAAGCCGGAGCAGGGCAGAGGGTCAGAAAATGCAAAAGAAGGCAGCCCTGAAGTCCGTCTGAATCAAGAGCTGCTAAAGTAGGTGAAGGCCAGAACACACAAAGGAACTGTGATGACTTTGAAAAGTATTCCGAGCATGCGCCGGGCATTTTCCCAAAGTTGTTCTTATTTCTTAGAACAACCCCCGAAGATTATTATTAATGCCCCCATTTTATTGAGGAAACTCAAATGCAGTAAATGCCCATTGGTGGGACACAAATCCTTTCTTTTCTAGAGCAGTTGAGAAACACTCTAGAGTTTGCTATACAGCAGAACTTAGTGTGATTTCTTTCTACAGGCAAGTCCATTAGTCTCTCTGGACCTCGGTCCTTTTATTTGTCTGTGTATTAGGGGGCCTTTAAGAATCAAATGGCTCAGGGGTTAAGAGCACTTACTGCACTTTCAGAGAACTCAAGTTTGGTTCCCAGCACTCATGCCAGGAGGCTACTGTCTGTAACTCCTACCTCCAAGGAACCCTAACACCTTCTTCTGTCATCCCCACCCCCCACCCCACATACACAATTAAAAAAAGAATCTCATTAAAGTCAAATGAGATATTATTCCAAGAGTGTTTAACACAGTGCGCTCAGCCTATTTTAGGAGCTTTATAAAAGATTTAGCTCTTATTCTTTGAGGCTGAGAAATGTGTAAGTTGTCTCAGAGCTGAGGAAAATGTTTTTCACTGGAACCACGTGGGAAAGATGTGGGAATGGTAAATGAACCTGGGAAGGCTAGGTTTGACAAGAACTGGGCATGCTGAACTAGGGAGTTTAGAGCAAAAAGAACAGGGAAAGGCTTTTGAGAAGGATTGAGGGATAGGGTAGTATCTGTGTGGTGGCTGGAGGCCCAATAAGGCATAGACTGGAAGAGAATGGAGTGTGGGGATTGAGATAGGAGAGACAGACTATAACCAGAGTGGATTTGGACCAGCCCCCATGAGTGTAACAGACCTGACCCAGTAGTATATTGTTAGAACTTAATTTATAGAATCGATAAGGATAAATTTGCTGTATTCATTTTCAGCAGTACGTGAGAAGAAGCCAGTATCCGCTTGACACCAGAGCTCAGTGGAGGAGCCTGACTTACCCACAGGCCACCTTCCCAGGCTCGTCAGTAATTCATCTGCGGCAGGAATGATGAAATTGAGATTGTCCTGAATTAACAGTAGTGAAGGAAAAATAGCTAGTACACAGTTGGGCCCGTAACAAACACCTCCTAGACATTGGCTGGACCAGCCATGAGCAAGATCCCCTAGGAAGTAAGAGGTTGCTAAAGGCACTTAACTTGCACATCCTATTTCAGCACAACTGTGTCTCCCAGAATCTCTCTTCAGCCCTTAAGTATTTTCAGAGTAAAACACCAAGTTTTAAGAGCCTTGCATATGGTGGAATATGTTTGGCACTATTTCTGCTTGGTAACCCTGATGTGGTTGCTTTGTCTTGGTACTGAAGCTGCCAGTATTGTAGTGAGAGGTGCCTCCCTAGGGTGGT
>JADRCD010082034.1:0-11045 GCA_019843815.1 Montemys delectorum | reverse complement strand
TTGGTTGGTTGGTTGGGTTGGTTGGTTGGTTTGGTTTCTGAAGACTGTCAACAATGCAGAGACAGAAGGCGAGAGTCTTGGCCAAGCCACGCTCCCAAGCCTCTGTCCAATTTCTGACTCTGATGATGAAGTAAGGTCGCAGTGGCAGACTGAAATCACTGATGATTCGAGAGCTGAGAAGACAGTTATGAAGTGATCAGCTCCAGATGGATGTGCAGCTTATCCATCTGGATGATAATAATCTACTCCCACCCCATCGGTTCTGTTCCATTGTGCTTACAGCCAGAGCTGGCTTCACAGGCCATGGAAAGCAATATGAAAATCCACAGAAAGGATCTCTCTTTTTAGGTATGCAAAGCGTACATACAAATAATGTCTCAATGGCAGGCAGTCACTAAAAGATATTTTGGTTTTATTTCCCCTTGCTGTGATTAGAATCCCTGGGCCAGGCGGTGGTGGCACACGCCTCTAATCCCAGCACTTGGGAGGCAGAGGCAGGTGGATTTCTGAGTTCGAGGCCAGCTTGGTCTACAGAGTGAGTTCCAGGACAGCCAAGGCTACACAGAGAAACCCTGTCTAGAAAAACAAACAAACAAACAAACAAATAAATAAAAATCCCTTGACAAAAGCCGTATAGGAGAGAAGGGGTTAATTTTAGTTCACAAGGGATTACAGTTCATCACTGTACTGGCTAGTTTTGTGTGTCAATTTGACACAGGCTGTAGTTATCACAAAGAAGGGAGTTTCAGTTGGGGAAGTGCCTCCATGAGATCCAGCTGTGGGGCATTTTCTCAATTAGTGACCAAGGGGGTAGGGCCCCTTGTAGGTGGTGCCATCTCTGGGCTAGAAGTCTTGAGTTCTATAAGAGAGCAGGCTGAGCAAGCCAGGGGAAGCAAGCCAGTAAGGAATATCCATCCCTCCATGGCCTCTGCATCAGCTCCTGCTTCTTGACCTGCTTGAGTTCCAGTCCTGACTTCCTTGTGATAAACAACAATGTGGAAGTAAGCCAAATAAATCCTTGCTCCCCAACTTGCTTCTTGGTCATGATGTTTGTGTAGGAATAGAAACCCTGACTAACACAAATTGGTACCAGGAGTGGGGTATTCCTGTGACAACCTGACCATATTTTGGGGAGGACTGTGGAAGGACTTTGAAACTTTGAGCTAGAAGAGCCACTGTTAAGAACTCTGTGAGATGTTCTGTGGGAACTTAGAAGATCATGTTGAAAACAGTGCAGAAGATGGAGGCCTGGCTTGTGAAATTTCAGAGGGAAGATTAAAGACTTTTATCAGGGCCATGTTGTTTTGATTGTGAAGAGTCTGTGGTTCTGGTTAACTCGGGCTGAAGTATCAGCTGTGATTAACAAAATGCCAGAACTACTAAAGAGAGAACTTTGCATTACTGGGACAATTGATGCTGGTTAGCTGGAGCTAAAAAATTAGCGGTGATTAAGAAGAGACCAGCATCATTGAGGTAACATCTTCTGGGAAGTGTTTTCTGAGAGCACAAAGAGGCTGTGTTCCAGAAATAGCCAAGGTTGTACCTTATGCTGCAGCAGGACTTGATAATGTGTAAGAGTCACCCAGGTGATACTGGTTTTGACAGCACGAAGGGGTCTTGAAGGGCAGCTGAGGCTTAGCACAGTGAGAGGCCATGGAAGGCCATTGGTGAAGGTGCAGCCTCAGTTGCAATTGATGGCCCAGGACTAAAGGGGTCATGCAAAGGAGTTGAGGCCTGACACCATGAAGAGAGCCTATGAGAGGCTATTGGTGAAGCCTAGTTACAGCGGATGACGGTGTTCTGGTGATGCCAGTACCATGAATGACCACCAAAGCCAGCAGCAGCAGTGAAATACAGGCATCTGGAGCCCAAAAAACAAAATGTGCACTACAAAGGGCAGAGCTGGAGAGGTGGACTCAAGCCCTTGGAGGAGCCCAGAAGATAGTGAGTTGGATCCCAGTTGGTTTTGCTTTTGATTATGACTGTGCCCTGATATTTTTCCCTCTTGAAGGAAGAATGTATTTTAGTGGAGCCCACAGTTAAGAGACTTTGAATTTTAAAAGATATTGGACATTTTAAATTGATTAAACTTTTAATATGTAAAGACTGTGGGACTTTAAATCTTGGGGATGAATAAAAACATAAGGGTTGAGGCTTAATAGTGATGTGTTTGTGTGTCAAGTTGACAAGGGGTCAATTGTACTGGCTAGTTTTGTGTGTCAACTTGACACAGGCTGCAGTTATCACAGAGAAGAGAGCTTCAGTTGGGGAAGTGCCTCCATGAGATCCAGCTGTGGGGCATTTTCTCAGTTAGTGATCAAGGGGTAGGGCCCCTTGTGGGTGGTGCCATCCCTGGGCTGGAAGTCTTGGGTTCTATAAGAGAGCAGGCTGAGCAAGCCAGGAGAAGCAAGCCAGTAAGGAACATCCCTCCATGGCCTCTGCATCAGCTCCTGCTTCCTGACCTGCCTGAGTTCCAGTCCTGACTTCCTCTGGTGACCAACAGCCATGTGGAAGTAAGCTGAATAAACCCTTTCCTCCCCAACTTGCTTCTTGGTCGTGATGTTTGTGCAGGAATAGAAACCCTGACTACCACAATCACCATGGCAGCAGGAGCACCAGGCTGGATGTACATACACCCTGTGTCAACAGCCGCAAGCGCAGAGGAATAAAAGCACTTGTCTCTGCTCACCAGACTGTCTTCACTGTTATGTAAGGCAGTCTACTCACTGGTGCCACCCCCAGGGGGTGTGGCTTCTCACCTCAATTAACATAACCAAGACTATCCCCCTCTCCCACAGGTGCACTCATAGACCAACCTGAACTAGGCAACCCATCACTGGGACTCCTCTCCCAGGGAACCCTGGGTTGTTAAAGTTGATCAAACTAACCATCACACATGGATAGGAAGAAGAAAAAAACCTGAAATCAGGAGCGAAAAGGCAAAATTTTTTCATAAAAAACAAAGATACTGAAAGGAAAACATGGTATTATTAGTAACTTGATGCCAAATAAATTCAACAACTGAAATGGGCAAATTTCTTGATAAACACAAATTATCAAAACTTAAGATCAATTAAAAACCAGTCTACCTAGTCCTCTTATGTCACCCACAAAGCAACTCAAACGCAGACTTCACTAGTGGACTAGAACAAACACTGAGAAGAGATGTCCAGCATACAGGAGCACTGAAAAGAAGAAGGAGCATTTTAGTCTTAGAGCTATCTGAGCCCTGACATAAAAGACAGACAAGAGGCTAGAGATGGCTCAGTGGGCAGGCACTTGTCACCAGGTCTGAGGACCTGAGACCTCAGGGTGCACTGGTTCTCAGCCTGTGGATGACCCTTTCACAGGGGTCACCTAAGACCATCAGCAAACCTATTTACACTGCAGTTCATAACAGTAGCAAAATTACAGTTATAAAGTAGCAATGAGAATACTTTTATGTTTGGGGTCAGCACACCACAGGGTGCTGTGTTAAAGGGCTGCAGCATCAAGAAGGTTGAGAGCCACTGATGTAATGGATGGAGCGAACAAACTTCCAGAGGTATCCTCTGACTCCGAGTGCACCCGACCAGATGCACGCACAAAAACAGATATAAAAGTATTAAAACAGGCATGTTATACAATGTCATAAACCAACAACCTAAACATAAACATAAAATCTTTTTTTTGTTGTTTTTTGTTTTTTTGTTTTTTGAGACAGGGTTTTTCAAGACAAGGTTTCTTTGTGTAGCCCTGGCTGTCCTGGAACTCACTCTGTAGACCAGGGTGGCCTCAAACTCAGAAATCCACCTGCCTCTGCCTCCCAAGTGCTGGGATTAGAGGCGTGCGCCATCACTGCCCAGCACATAAAATCTTTAACAAATGTTAATTAGTGCATAAAATCTATTATGTGAAAACAGTATAATATGGCTAAGATATATTTCTGTAATTCAAAGTTAAACATTTAAAACAAAATGGATTGATGTAATTGACTATAGTAAAAACACCAAGAAAATGGTACGCAAAGATGAGAAATGACAAAATTTAACATTATTCCTAATTTTTTAATTTAATATTTGTTTATGTGTACAGGGGAAGAGGGTTTGCCTGCATGCATATCTGTCCATCATGTTTGTGCAGTAAGGCCCCTCAAAAGCCAAAAGGCGGCCCTAGGGACTGGAGTTTCAGTCCCCAGGGATACTAGGGGTCAAACTCAGGACCTCTGGAAGAGCAGCCAGTGCCCTTAACCACTGAGCCATCTAACTAGCCCCTTATTTAAAAAAAAAAAAAAAGTTATCTTGCTGAGGCTAGAGAGATGGCTCAGTGGTTAAGAGCTCTGACTGCTCTTCCAGAGGTCCTGAGTTCAATTTCCAGCAACAACATGGTGGCTCACAACCATCTTAAAATGAGACCTAATGTCCTCTTCTGGTGTGTCTGAAGACAGCTACATTATACTCATACAAAATAAATAAATCTAAAAAAAAAAAAAAGTTCTTGGCAAACTAAAAATAGAGAAAGACTCTTCCTCAGCCCAGCAGGAGGCATCTGTGGAGAACCCACTGCAGCACGAGGCGTCTGCGGAGAACCCGCTGCACATGGCTTCCTATCAAAAGGCATCTACAGAGAACCCGCTGCACATCGCCTCCCCAAGAAAGAGGACACGGGCGTGCCTTCTCTAGGGCCCTCCAATTTAGCTTTGTACTAGAAATCCAAGCCAGTGCTGTGAGGCAAGCAACCAACCAACCAAGAAAGAGGTACCCAGACAGAGAGAGAGAAGTGATTCTCATTCTAAATGATACTTTTATCCCCCCCCCCAAATAAGTCCACAGATCCAGTGAAATCTAAATCCTAACAGGAAGTGTGTGTGTATGTGTGTGTGTATGTGTGTGTGTGTGTGTGTGTGTGAGAGAGAGAGAGAGAGAGAGAGAGAGAGAGAGAGAGAGAGAGAGTTCATAATATGCCCTGTGCATATGTAGAGACCAAAGGTCAACACAGGGCATTTTCCTCAATGACTCTCCACAGAGTCTCTCTAACCTTAAGCTCAGGATTGGCTAGACTGTCTGCATAGCTGAGATTACAGGTGTGCACTCCTCCTGTCTGCACAGCTGGGGTTACAGGTGTGTACTCCTCCTGTCTGCACAGCTGGGGTTACAGGTGTGCACTCCTCCTGTCTGCACAGCTGGGGTTACAGGTGTGCACTCCTCTTGTCTGCACAGCTGGGGTTACAGGTGTGCACTCCTGCTGTCTGCACAGCTGGGGTTACAGGTGTGCACTCCTCCTGTCTGTACAGCTGAGGTTACATGTGTGCACTCCTGATGTCTACACAGCTGAGGTTACAGGTGTGCACTCCTGCTGTCGCACAGCTGGGATTACAGGTGTGCACTCCTCCTGTCTGCAGAGCTGGGGTTACAGGTGTGTACTCCTCCTGTCTGCACAGCTGGGGTTACAGGTGTGTGCACTCCTGCTGTCTACACAGCTGGGGTTACAGGTGTGCACTCCTGCTGTCTGCACAGCTGGGGTTACAGGTATGTACTCCTGTTGTCTGCAGAGCTGGGGTTACAGGTGTACACTCCTCCTGTCTGCAGAGCTGGGGTTACAGGTGTGTGCCACCATTCATCTTCTCATGTGGATGCTGAGGATCCACATCCTGGTTTTCCTGCTGACACGAAACACTTTACTGAATGAGCCATCCACAGAGACCCTTTGACAGGACTTTTCATGGAAACCAACAAACATACTATAAAAGTCATAAGAAAATGTAGACATTCTAGTATAGCTAAGTAGTTGGGAAAACATGTCTGACTCTAAGGTGTAAACTCTAATCTTCAAGCAACGGTAGCAAAGACATAAGAAAACAAACTGGGAGAATAGGACAAAATAGTTTAACCTCTACTGTCCAGTAAATAATTGTTCACAAACATGCCAAAGAAGTGCCACACAGAAAAGAGTCTGTCCAACATATGGTACTGGATGGTTGACTTATGGGGGAAAAGTGAACTTCAGCCTTGTAGTGATCAACCTTCAGGATTACAGTCACATCCACAGTGAACAGGGCTAGCCTGAGCATCAGGCTGGCTGCTGCAGAAATGACAGAGAAAGACTTCTGAGGTCACGCCACAAAACACATGGTGACATCTTCCTTATTTCTGTTTCCCTACCTCCACCCACTCCTTTCCTCCCTCTTCTCTTCCCCCTCTCTCTCCTGTGGAAGACCCACAGAGCCAGTCAGCACATCATAAGGACGCCTACAGAGTCTTACAGACAGGTCCATGAGCCAAGAGCTTATGGATCTTGTTAAACAATCAGCCTGCTTTTCCAAGTGCCAAGCCTGGCATGGCCCTGGTGGGGACAGAGTGACACAGTTCCTGCCCCTGGGACAGGACGCCAGTGTGGGCCTCCACAAGTGTCGATGGCTGCTGTGAGCATAAGGCTCATTCATATAATAATGTACATATTTCACACTCCTTGGAGGAAAGTCCTCTCTAGTAATGTTAATGACTGTCAGGAGCCATCATAGGAGAAGCTAAAAACCAGCAGGTGATCTTCCTGAGATGGGTCCGCCTTAGATTAAAAATCTACAACAGATTTGCGCCAGTAGGCAAGGCCTAAGAAAAATTCATTTTAGGAAAGATTCCTGCTATTAATATGCTGTTCCTGTTATCATTAAGCATACATAACAATCACTAGGTAGTAGCCCACCCTTTTGAGCAGATCTCTGCAGACCTATGAAGATGTACTGTTTGTAGTGATGCTATATAGACAAATAGATAATGATTCTATGGAATTCCTGATTTGATTCAAATAATTATAGGAAGAAAAGTTGCCAGGAAGATGTAATAAACTTAGAATCCAGAGTAGAATGTGCCCATTCCTTAGCATAGTATGTAAAAGCTTCATATAAGAAATACAGTGAGCTTTCATAATTACACTAAAAAGAAAAATAGACTTGGGACATTTCTGTGTTCAAGGAAACACATTTAGGTCCAAGGGTAAAGTCACAGGTGTGCACTATGATAAGCCAGGGCCATGTAAAAACTGTTGCTTTGAACTTATAATGAACACATTATAGTAAAACACTGCTTTGAACTTAATATCAACATCCTTCTATAACTCCAATTTTATGTAACACTTTATCTCTGAGGTAATTTTCTAAAGAACTTTTTGTCTAAGTAGGTATAAAAAGACCAGAGAAAAGAAATAAAGTTGTTGATTGAATGGTTTGGCTTGGGGAGCTTTGCCCCATCCATCCATCCATCCATCTACCCACCCACCCATCCATCCATCCATCCATCCATCCAAATGTATATGTCTGTCTATATGTCTGTGTGTGAGTATATGTGTGTATGTGTATGTATAAGCATGCATGAATACTTGTGGAGTTGATTGAGACAGATGATCAGGCCTGGCCAGACTATGGGTGTATGAAGGATTGAATATATATGTGTCTGTGCATATTTGCCTGTACACAGCATCTTAATTCTTTTCCTTTCCTTCCTCTCTGGTTCACAAAGAGTTAACCAGCTTAGCTAGAGGGATTTCAGGCCCATTGACCAGAGAAAGGAACACTAGCAATAAATCTTTTCACTTATGCCCTGCTGTTTTACAATGAGGTGCTAAACAGTTTCTCATCTCAGAGGAACTCAGACAGGCAGGTTAGTTATCGAAGACAGGTGTTATGGTTTTATATGCTTGGCCCAGGGAGTGGCACTATTAGGAGGTGTGGCCCTGTTGGAGTAGGTGTGTCACTGTGGGTGGGGCTTTAAGACCCTCATCCTAGCTGCCTGGAAGTCAGTCTTCCACTAGCAGCCTTCAGATGAAGATAGAGAACTCTCAGCTCCTCCTGCACCATGCCTGCCTGGATGCTGCCATGATAATAGGCTGCCTTGATGATCATGGACTGAACCTCTGAACCTGTAAGCCAGCCCCAATTAAATGTCATCCTTATAAAAGTTGCCTTGGTCCTGGTGTTTGTTCACAGCAGTAAAACCCTAACTAAGACAACAGGTAAACACTTTCTTATTGTACAGCAACCCTAAATATTTCGTAAGACTATGTCTTACCCCCACTGATGCTCTTCCCCCTCCACTGCCTCAAAAAGAACCAAGAACAAGAAAGAAGACCCGCTGGGGCTCGCCCACAGCAAGTGACTCCATGATGATCTGACAGCATGAACCAAGGAGACAAAGGTGTGGCTAATGTCTCAGCAAAATGGTGAGTGCTGGGACCTTCAGGATGGCCCTTATGGCTGTGGGAAAGAACTCTAAATACATGAGTGCAATATATATATATATATATATATATATTCATATATATATATATATATATATTCTCAACTAAGCAAAATATAAGAATGCAATATGACGTATGAGGGGCTTCATGAATCTAAAGACCAAAGGCAGGTACATTATGAGCCAGTTTGTCAGAAAGATACAAAGGCAGACAGACCAAACTCAAGGTCAGCCTAGGACAGAGCAAAGGTTAGACCCACAAGTGGTAGAAATTGTAATTTCAGGGCAAGGTCCCATCCGACTAGATTTTTATACTTAACAAAGGCAGACAGTTCTCTGAATTCTTTTTGCTGTGTTAGGGGAAAAAACGTATGCTTGCTGTCTCTTAAGAATTGGAGTAAATGTCTGGATTGATATGTAAAATAAGACTGGACTTGTGTTCTACAGGAGATGAGCTATTCAGAGAATTTAGGATAAAAAGAACTGCTTGGAGAACAGATAGATATATAGACACACACACACACACACACACACACACACACACACACACATACACGGACTTTTAGAATAGCAAGCAAGCAGAATATAGACAGAGAGATCTCCAGGGAGAAAGCGGAAGATAGAAGCAGCGTGGAGAAGCTGGATCAAACAGAACACAACCTGGATCCACAGTTGGCCTTTCTCTTGTCCTTCTTTTCAGCGTTCCCAGACATCCCTTCTCTCAGAGTCCCTCTCCATGCTGAGGCCTGCATGAGGGCTTTGGCATCTAAGCCTCCAGGGGACTGCACCACAGGGGACATTTCAACTGGACTTCTGAGACTTGAGGCAGATTGGATCAGACTCCCCAGTCTACTGAAATTACTATCTAGATCCACCAACTTGCAGAGGAACTTGTTGCAATTAGGTAAGTCAAGTAAGGCCTGCAAGCCAGATAACTACTAACAGAAGCGCCCGGGTCTCAGAACCTCGAATCCTAGCAAAAACAATGCATGTGATTAAGACCAATCACAGTGATAGTATACCATAAAATCGCAAAATAGAAGCTACCTGGGCAAAGTTCACATTTTTTTCATACTGCCCCCCGCCCCCGGACTTTACTATAAGGAGTGGACTCGGGAACTTCAGGATTATGGGAAAGCAGAAAAGAGGAACTCATTGAGAAGCTGTGCACAGTTCCTGCGTGCCACAAGCACCTGTTCGCATACCCATCTTCCAGCCAGCCACATGGTCCTAAGCAAGGCAGCCGTGCAAAGCCACCAGTGCCTGGCTGCATGGCCCTAGCGGCCGAGCTGGCTTCAGAGCTGGGAGGAAAGGGGGGAGATCGGGGTGCTGCCTCTTCCCTACGACCCCCACAGGGTCCCCCGGCCCGCCGCTGCGGTTACTCACAGCTCTGGTCTCATACAGCACCAGCTTCTGGACAGAGCTGATGATGGGGGCAGCGGCCGTGGGCATGGCTCCAGCCGATGGCGGCCCGACCACAGGGCACCAGGCCGCGGCCCAGGTCGTGCCAGCTGCGAAGTGGCCCCTGGAGACAGAGAGAGGAGACTCCGCAGACCCCCAGCGCACCAGAGACAGCTGACAAAAACAAGGTCGGCACACTAAACCTTCAGCTGGCCCGCAGCCGCCCCCCCCCCATCCCCGGCAGCCGCTTCCGGATTCCCGAGCCCCGCCTCCCGACAAGCCCCGCCTAGACGCGAGGGGCGGGGCTACAGGAGCACGGTGTTGCTGAGGGTGCCATCTTTCTTAAGGGCACGCGAAAAAAAAGGAAAGAAAAGGAAAAAAACCTATCTACTTTTTATTTTCCTGAAACCTGTTTCCTGGGTGCCTGTGATTTTCTCCACTTTTGTCACCCATTTTTATCTCCACGAAAGTTCATATTGTGGCTGTATAGCCCATAAATCTTTCTTAATTACTTAAAGGTGGCGCCTTTGGTATTTGCACATTTTCTGTGTGAGGCTAACGGTCTGCATTCTAAGGGGGACCGTGCTGTGTCGGGGGAGCGCGCTGTTGTTAAAAGTCGGTTCTAGTTAAGGTTTTTCCCGTTTGCTGTCTGAACATAAACAGACAACATATGCACTTGCTCTGTTCATCACCTCTACACTGCTGGGAAAGGTGTTTTATAATTATGTCTACATTTAAGCACAAGTTTAAGAACTCCGAATTACAGCGCCACCTCCCGAGGCCCCGCCCTCCAAGAGGCTCCGCAAGCCTCCCACTGGTTTCCAAGGCAACCGCCTAACAGCTACCCAGAGCCTCAGGAGAGAGCTGCTGTTGTCCCCGTCCACGGGGACCAGGTAAGTAGAGGCAGGAGGGCCATTGTCCACCTTCTGGGTGCGTTTTGTTATCAGTTGCAAGGAAGTGCACTTCCGGCGGAGACCCCATACCAGTTATTTTTCTTGCAAAGCTAAACCACGATCTCTTCATAAATCGACTTTTCAAAAACCAATTCTCCTTTCAACTAAGGTATTTATCCCACAAATTCGGACTAAACACCTGCCCCAGAGGGTAACAGTGGTGGCTAAACTAGCATAGGCAGGAAGTGCGAGGTTTCACAGGGACCCCCCTATATTCAAGAACTCACCACTAGAGGGTTCTCATGCTGAAAGGTAATAAAGCATTTTTAAAGCTTTATTACCTCAGCAAACCCATAGCTGAAAAGGGATATTAAAGTTTGCTATAGATTCAAGTTAGGACGTTACAAGGTTTCTAAAGTATGAGTATCTATCATTGGTTTTCTTTTAGCTTGATATACCTTTTTTATTGAGAAACTGGAAAGGAGGGTGGCAGGAGTCTCAGTTCTGGCATTTTATGCTGGTGTGTGTGTGTGTGTGTGTG
>JADRCD010082010.1:0-15372 GCA_019843815.1 Montemys delectorum | reverse complement strand
AGGCATGTTTGAATTCCAGCCAGATCATATTGTAACCCAGGGTATGTCTGCATATTGCCAGATCATATAGACTTAGAAGTTCTTTGGGTGTGATCACTTATCAGAGCAGCCATGTTATATTTCTGGATTAAAATTCCTTTACAGGTATTTTCCCAATAAATGCATGTGGTGCTGGAGGTTGAGATAATGGGAAGGGTTGGGAGCAGAAATATTGAAGGAGAAGATCTTTGTGCACTATTGGTGATATAATCTGAGAGGCAAGGGATCCTGCAGTGGGTTTCCTGCTACAAAGCTAGGGCTAAGACAGTGGGTCAGGGATGGATTTTAGGAGCAGTAGTAGAGATATAAATCCACATTCTGTCTATTTGATGCTCTGGGAAGAGTGATCCTTGGGTTTGGGGATTAGGACAAAGCAGTAAACGAGAGGAGGGAAGTTGGAGATGGAACATGTGTGGGATCCACAGGTGATAGATGGAGGGGCCTAAGGAAGGCTCCAAAGACTTCTGATGCAGAGCTGTGGATGAGACTGGGGATTGGATCTGAGAAGGTCTGCAGAAAGCCTTGCTGGTTTTCTGGCAGATGTGCATATATTTCTTTACTACTATTTCTGCTTTGTTTGTTATATTAATTATGAGATATCTGAGTTTTTTTAGATTATCATTTGTTACTCCATTTTCTCAGCAATTAAATTTGGTCTTGGTAGTTTTACAAATGGATATTATGCATTCTATGCCTTCTCTTATCTCTCCAAACCCTGACAGAGCCCAGTTTGCTCTACAAACATTTTTTTCCCTTATTTCTATTTCTGAATCCTTGAATAGTTAACTGATAACTATGCTTCTCAGAGCATTTGATTTTTTCTAGCTTTTAACATTTATAAAATGTTAAGCCAGTTAGAATAACATACTGCAAGGTATGTCTACCAAGAAATATCAAGTGGCCTACTTTTCTTTATGAGCTACTCAAAATTCAAAATACCTATGTTCTGAGGCTAGTTCAGCTTCAGGAAGCTGAGAAGTGTGTGCTTCTGTGTTAGTGACTCTGAACCATTGATAATATTGGGCTTGTCACCTCATCAGAATGAATATATATATAAATATATATATATACATATATATATTTGTATGTATGTATGTATAACTAAGGAACTGAGCTCTGCAATTGGATTTGTGGTCACAATGACAGTAATAAAATCTTGTATTACTGGGAAATGTTAATTAAACCTGAGCACATGTTCAAGTGTGTTCCTAGTAAATGTTGGTTTATAATCTGACCTAGATCTAGAAAAAATTACTTCCTAAATTTGTAGGAATTTGATCTTCTTTTAAGTGCCTTAAATTTCTAATGAGGAGAATACTTGAAAAAAATACATTACAGAGATTAGACAAAATTATTGGTTCTTGGAGAATTTTAAGCAACATATTTTTTATCAGATTCACACAGTTCTCCCCTTTCTCCTCGCTGACCTACTGACTTCCTCTGCCTAGCCAACTTTGTATCTTCTTTAAACATAAACATTAAAAAGCAATTTAGGCTACTTATAGAATTGGGTATGTGTCACCTACTAGACTGCAATTGACTTCTCAATGGCCACACCTTTAAAGAGAAAGGACTCTTCTCCGTCAGCTATCAATTACTAAGTGCTGCTCAGCTAAGGGGTGGGGCTTTGCACCCACCTCCTCTCTCTATGGTGGGATTTTTATCTAGCTTGAATTTGTCATGTTCTGTCAAAACTGTTTTGTTATGAATTTATGCATGCATCTGTCTTACCCATCTGAATCACACAATGAATTTATATATGCATCTTTCTTATGCATCTGAATCACACTGTCTTCATGTACTCAACTGCTGCTTCTAGCTTGTATAGTTTTTCTCTCCATCATTTCTCTTCCTCTGTCTTTCTGTCTCTTCCTTTCTCTCTCTGTTTCTGTCTCTATGTCTCTGTGTCTGTCTCTAACTCATGTTCCTTTGTATGCTAGACAAATATCCTATGATTGAGATACATTCTGCATTACAATACTGTATTACTGTTAATTGTTTGTCATTATCAGAGTCATCTGTATTTCTATTATATAGAAGGCTAGGTAGTTTGCTGTGAGGCCTACTGTCTCTTAAAAGAGAAATTCAATTGTTAAGCTTTTTCTGGAGTTGAAATGATGATGGAAATGAAGTCTTGAATGACTACTATATTTAAGGAAAGAATCAGAATTAGGTCACCACATAGAGTCGCTACTTCTTTAGGTTTTTGCTGTTGTTGTTTTCTGATGACTTTTCTTAGTTTGGTTTCTGCATAGAATTTTTTTAAAAAGATAATTGAATTTTTCAATATTGTTTTGATTTAAGCTATACCAATATTGGATAAAATTTAATTCATTTTGAACATACATTATAGTTATACAAACAGACTTATTTTCCTACATTTATTTGAAATGTATATAAGAAATCAAGTATGAGCTAGGAAGATTATTACTATTAGATTATCTTTATATTTATCAACTTCGCGTGTTTTTGACTGTTCTCTATGGAGCACTGTGAGATGAAGACACAATGGGAAATATGGATTTGTTCTTTCCTTTGTATTTTGGGTTTCCATAGAGGACAATAAATAATTTGCCTCATTAATCTTTCAAAGGACCTGATTTGTTGTTTGATATTTGTCTGTAACTAACTGACGAAGAATAGAGTTTTCTGATGGACAAAACCATGTTATAAACTCAATATAAAAAGTTGGGAGCTAAGCCAAGCCTTTCATCCAAGCATTCTTGAGTCAGGGGCAGGTGGATCTCTGTATGTTAAAGAACTGTCTAGTCTACAAAGTGAGTTCTAGGACAACAAAGACTGATACACAAAGAAACCCTAGCAACTTACCATTTTGAATTCATAAAATGAAATATTTCATACATGCTTAATCTTACTCATTTTTTAGACTTAATTCATCTTGATTTAAATGTTGTAGATGACACACATCTAGAAACTCAGCCATTCTTTTAGAATTTCCAATTTAATAGAACATGGTTTTCTTTTTCTTTTTTTATTATTCTTTCATTATTTTTTACAGTCTAGTCATTATCCCCTCTCAGTCTACCCTCTGACTGTTTCTCATCCCATTCCTCATCCCCCATCTCCAAGAGGATGTCTCCACCCCCACCCTACCCCTCCAGACAGCCCCACTTTCTGGGGACTCAAATCTCTCAAGGGTTAGGTGCTTCTTCTCTCACTAAGGACAGAAAAGGCAGTCCTCTGCTGTACATGTATTAGCGACCTCTGACCAGTTCATGTATACTGCCTGGTTGGTGGTTCTGTGTCTGAGAGATCTTTATATCTTCCAATATCCTTGTACCTGAGAGCACTTAATATATGTGGTATATGACAGTGTTATTTGATTCAGGGAATGCTAATAACTTGTCAAATACATTTGAGTATAAATAAGATTGCAAATTTAAATATACTCCATTATTGAAAATTTTAATTATTATTGACCTAATTTATAATATCTTATACATTTTTGTCTTCATAGAACACATGAAAGGTTTTTAAGGTATGTTCTTATGAATTTCATTAGTATCTATTGTAATATCTCCTTTTCCATTTCTCATTGTATTAATTCAGATATTTTGATTTAAATGCTGTTTGAACTTGAAATGACAATTAGAAAGTATAGTATATGTTGTAAACAAGAATTCAGAAACACAAATGGAAAAGTAATGAAGATAGTTTAGGAACAGTTTTACTCTCAGCAGGGAGGTACTGGTTTTTAAAGTAAACAACAGAAGCAGAAACAAAGCTATGTGAGCTGCTTAATTAAACATTTTCTAAAGAAGCGGTACTGAAGAAAAAAATCTTTCAAAATAAATCAATGTGAGAAATCATAGTCTAGGAATCTGTAAGTGTCTCTCAATGGAAATGCCTGAGAGGGAGTGAGCAGAATGACATCTGCAAAGGACACCAGTGTGGCCTTTGCATCTGCAGAGCCCGAGGTGACAGTTGCAAAACCATGACTGGACAACTGAGGGTAAATGAAGGATTAAATATCTTCTATATTTGTTAGCGAGCTGTTATTCCAGAAATGACAAAATAAAGGAAGTACAAAGATATCAGGCCTTCTTTATTGTTAAAAATAAACTTCTGCTTGGGAAAAATGCAAAGAAGATGCCATCTGGACATGTTTGCTATTCTGCTTTGTCTCAGGCTCATTACCTGTGGGTATTTAAAAAAAAAGAAAGACAATGGCTTGCAGCTAATGCAGAATTAAAGGGTGCAGTATTGTAACTTCTGAATGGGACAGACGGCATCTCCAGGCTGTGATGATGAGAGCTTAGTTCCAGTCTGAAATTCAATATTTTTCTCTTATTGCCTCTCTATAGACATACAGTGTGTAAAAAATGTCAGTGAATAAAGAATGAGAGCAAAAAGTGAGTAATATGAAAGGTCTCATATATTACAGATGTGATTGTAGAATGTGTCTACATCAGGGGTGCAATATGTCAGCTATCATTCACCTCACCACTTTTCAGCTATCTTTAGTGCTGTGGAAATAGAATGGTAATAAATACAGTTTTGCAATGGATATCAGGTTAGAGATAGTGTATCTCCTTCTTTTCCATTTTGAAAGTGGCCTTGAAGATTATATGAAAAAAAGAGCACCCATATTTCAAGTTTTGTAAAACCAAAAGTACCTACAAAATTATTTTAGGAAGTCCCTGTATACAATATGATGCTATGTAAAACCAGATAGCTCCACTTTAAGTAGATGCTATCAACATATTTTTATATTTGCATTGAAATATATTTTGCCTATCAGAGAAACTATATATCACATTTGCATGAATTTTCAAATACAAAAATGTAAGAAGATAACAGAAACTATTTAATCTATCATAAAATGATTTTCAATTCAACAAATAAGAAGTTGTATGGTAGAGCAAAACTTGATAAAAATAGAAAGTTAAAAGATGTAGAAAAGTTGAGTGTGTGTGTGTGTGTGTGTGTGTGTGTGTGTGTCTATATGTTTGTGATACTCGTGTACTCAAAGGTAGAACTGTTTTTTTACTATTTTATTGGCTATTTTATTTATTTACATTTCGAATGTTACCACAGTTTCCTCTCTAGCTGGATATGTAGCAGAGCATTACCTTATCTGGCATCAATTGGAGGGGAGCCCCTTGGCCTGGTGGAGGCTTGATGACCCAGTGTAGGGGAATGCTGGGGAGCTGAGGTAGGAGTGGGTAGGTGGGTGGGGGAACACCCTCTTACAGGTAGAGAGATGGGGAAGGGGCTAGGGAAGTTGTTCCTAGGATGTGAAGGATTTCGTGAAACGAAACCTGTGTGCATGTGGAGCATTCTTAGTTGTAGTATTCGTAGGAAGACTATCGAGCTTCTCGGGCGGGTTCTTGATCCAGCTCTACCAAGTAGCATATCCCCAGAAGCCTCTTAAAATATAGGAGGGAGGAAAAGACTATGTAACCAAACTTAAGGTCTTTGTACAGTGGAACCTCCAGGTGGCAGCTAATGTAACCTGTTAAGCACATAAACAAAGTTGGGCTCTTTTCTTTCATTTTTTTTTCCTATTTCACGAAATTAGAGACACTAGATTGAAACACTGCTCATATGTCTCATGTGAGGAGGTTATATTGATCTATAGATTTAGTATAATCTTTTTCCTTCAGAGATCTGTAACTTTTAGTGTAACAAAATAAAGTATAATAAGATCAAAACAAAAGCTATCACAGCTAAGTTAAGCAGAATAAATCTAGAAACAGGAAAGAGCCCAGGAGAAGGAACAAGGATCAGAGACCCATTTGTTTGCAGACTCAGTAATCTCCTACATACATTAAACTGGAAGCCATAATATAAGCACAGAGGTGGGGTGTAGACTTGGAAAGGCCCTATGGGTGCTACTTGAACTCTGTGAGCTCATATGAGTTTGATCATGTGGATTGAGAGGGCTTTGTTTTCCTGGTGTCCTCCATCGTCTGTGGCACTTAGACTCTTCACACCTATACTTCCACAGAGATCCTTGAGCTCTGAGAGGAGGCTATCCATGATGGAGATATCCTCTTTATGATGGAGTATTCCAAGGTCTCTCTCATTGTCTGTGTAATGTCTGGTTGTGGGTCTCTGTATTTGTTCCCATCTGCTGTAGGAAAAATCTCTTCAAGTGAAGATTGAGCAATGAACTCATCCATGACTATAGCAGAATGTCATTAGAAGTCATTTTATCACCTAGTTTTGTTTGTTTGTTTGTTTGTTTGCTTGTGTGGTGGCTTGTTTAAGCTATTAGTACCTAGTAATATTTGGTTATACCCTCTGTCCCTGCAATGAAGTTCCATCTCAGAGAGTAGGCATCAAGTCAAATTAGTTATTGATTATTCTCACAAGCTTTGTGCCAATTTACTACTATTTTTTACTAAGAAAAACCTGATTGAGATTAATTGAAGGAATGGCAAGCTTACTATAAATTTATAATATCTAAAACATAATCTAAAATACCTATAAAACTCTAAAAAAATTGTATACAATGGGAGAAATCACACTATATATACTCTAAGAGAAAATTTGTATACAACAGCTCTAAATATCATTTATTGTGTATAGATTATATAGTATGTACTATACTCATAATTCCCTAGATATATACAACATACAAAATATCAGTAAAAAGAAATGAAAAAATTGTATGAGGAAATCAGAGAAGTCTAAAATAAGCTACAAAAAATATGATTGCCTGTATGTCTAAAATGTTACAGAAGCTATTTGGTGGAGGAAAGACAAACTTTTCTGTATGACACAGCAATGAACATACCTTGACCCAATTCTTCTATCAGATAAATAGTAGATCAAACCAAATCATGAACTAAAATATAAAGTACAGAACTGTAAACCACTGGAGGCAGAAAGATGAATGTGTGTGTGTTTGTGGTATGGGACTGTCTTTGATGCTGAAAAACAAATGGTCAAAGAAGAAACAATTGTAACTTAGAAGTCATAAAATTTCAGTACTGTGAAACCTCTCAAAAGTCCACAACTAAATACACGCTCTATTTATACATATATAAAAGATAATGTGTAAAAGATGAGAAGATAATCCACAGGGTATGACAAGGATAAATAGGCTTATGAAAAAATATCTTCAGAATCAGTAGCTGTCAGGGAAATATGAAAAAACACAATGGAGACTTCCTGTTGTGCATGGTTTCCTCAAAAACAATGGTACACCAAATCAAACCTCAGTGTAACATCAAATGCCAGTGAGAATGGTGAGACTGGATACTTGTGCATGATTGTGGACAACTGAGAGCTGTGTCACCTGTTTGAAAATAAGTTTCTTACATAAGAACTCTGCATAAGACAATCTCCCAGAGCAATAAAAGGTGTTGCACACAAAGAAGCATAGGAAATATTGGAGTTTATTAATATCAACCCAATACAGAAAACAAGCTAGATTTCTTTTTAGCAGTGTACAACACTAAATTAACTGCTCAGCATTCACAACATGAATACTATTTAGCAATAAAGAATAAATTATTCATTGTAACATTGTCACAGTCAGTGGGTATGAGAGATCTGATATTTTTTATCAAAGCTTAGACACATGAATATTTAGTATTATGTTTCCTGTGAAAATTATTAAAACTACACTAAGCATATGTTTGTTGTTGTCTTTAAAATTAAAATTATTGATGAATCATAATTCAAAGTTGGAAGGCATTAAAACCTTTACTATTATGGAAAACTTATAGGGTTATCTTTAAAATTATAAATATAAATAGCTAGCAATAAATTATAAGAATAAAGTATATTTCTAGGTACAAAATCTACTATAAAAAGCATGTAACTTGAGAACTATATTTACTTCTTTACTTTATTTTTGACATTACAATATAACTACATTGCTATATTAATTATATTCTCATAATCTTTTTCTTATTCCAAAACCTCCAATATACCCCCTTATTTCTATCTTTAAAATTGATGACTTTTTCTCCCATTAATTGTTATTTCATGCACATATACATTTATATAAATTTTCATAAGTAGAACCCACTGATTCTGTGTAAATCACAGGTAGTAATAGTATTTCTCTGTCATCCAGAAGTGTATTAGCTTCTTAAGGTTTAAAAAATAGGACAAAAAAAATCTGTGATGACAGAAAGCATTATTTTCAGCTTTTTAAAACACTACAGATTGCAAATTTGTTCCTTTGGCTCATGTTTTCGAACACATCACTTGAGGAAAGTTACAAATCACTGATAAATTCATGTTTTAACAAATCAACAAATTAGCAGATTACTGATTACAATGTGCAACACTGCTTTCAAATGACCACAGCCACCCTTCCATCTTGCTGCTCAAGGATGCCACTGTTTACAATTGGTGTTCCAGGACAAGGTGCAATAAGTCACAAAATGGATGGTACAGGTAAAAATGAATACGTTAGGCCTAATTCGATTTCTGCACAAGTACGAAATTATATAGCGTCTTCAAGATTGAATAACAAAGAAATACATATTTTTGTTATGAAATACGTGTATAAAATTTTAAAATTTACACCATCTGAGCTGCCAAGAAAGATTTAAAACGTATAATTCCCCCCCACACACATGCATAAACCTTCTTCTCATCGGTAGGTCCATAAGAATTTGGGTTCAGAATGTCCAGCCTCAGTGGAGGGAAGAGGGCCAGAATCACCCTTCTTGCGTTTTCTAACTCCAACACAAGACAAAACCAAAGATCAGATGTTGACAGTAGTGTATTGTACTTATCGTAAAACATGTGCTTGCCCCCATCCTGACTCAGCTCTGATGAGTGCAGTATCAGGCTGTGCCTGCTCCAGAGGCATGTGTCTCTTAACAGTACATAGCAGAAAAGCACAGACAGAACTGGATCAGAAATTCAGGGGATCAATAACTTCTGTATTACAAAAGAATGACTGCTGCTAAAGAAAGCGTTAAAAGTTTTATATACAGATAAAAGATCACAATAAAATAAAAACAGATTCCTATATCTTACATAATATTTTCTAATCACTTTTATACTCCTGTTTTTAACGTATATGCATTTTTCTTTTGTTTCTATAGTTCTCTGTTTTGAATCCAGGTTTTCACCCATGTGAGCAAGCATTCTCCCACTGAACTTCAGTGTGAAACATGTTTTTGATATCCTATTATTAATTGTAAAGCTACCTATTGTGGGACCTTTGCTATGTTCCTTGTAATAGAGTTTGGCTATGTATTACAAAATTTTCAGCAGTGGAGATGCAAAGACAAGAACAGGATTACATACCCACAGAAAGTTTTTCTGGAATAGATTACTATGTTTTTCCTCAAGACCAATAAGTTTAACATTCTGATTGTCCATTGTACCAATGAAGGATAATGAGGGAGAATGTATATTGTTATGTGATTGACTACCACAGACTTTTGATGCTCTCATTGACAGGTTTCCTATTGATACTCAACAGCTGTGTGTTATAGCTAAAATTTACAAAATATTTATTGTTTTATTTATTTGGAATAAAAGCACTATTATGAAAATGATACTATAAAATATGATAATAAAATTATAGCTTATTCATCTATTATTTGACACAATTGGTGAATATGAAGTCAAAATCAGTGTCATGTCTGTCACTGTAAGAGGACAGGAAAGGAGGATACACATACATTGATTGTGTACTTGTACAGCTTGCAGTTTGGTAGAGAAAAAAGTTGATATGTAAAGGGTGAAAAGTCAGTATCAGTTGGTGACTTATTATATTTAAGGCTTAGTATTGCCTGTGATTTTATATCATTTCTGTCTATATTAATAAATTGCTGTTTAATATTTTCTTTTATTTAAATATCCAGATTTTATATATTAGTCTAGCTGACTGAGAAAATGGGAATACAGGGCCAAGCAGTTTTATGTGCATTCATGTATGCATGCATGTGTGCATATGTGCGTGGTGTGTGTGTGTGTGTGTGTGTGTGTGTGTGTTGTCATCCATGTGTGCCTAAAGGTATGAATTTTTTTGTGTGTACATGCATGGAAAAGCCCAGATTCAACATTTGCTTATTTCCTCTATTTCTCTCCATCTTCCTTTTTGAGACAGGCCCCATCACAGAATCCAGAGCTTAATGACTAGTTCATAAATCAGTTCATGAACTTTGTGTATTTGTGTGACTCTGATCCTGAAGAGCTGACGCATATGTATAGCCTTGCCTTGAGTTTTCATGTACATGCTGAGGATTGGTACTCACGTTCTTAACGCTTGTGCAGTAGAAATTCTACAATCTAACTCATCTTGCCAGCTCCTTAAAATAAAAATTTTGATGAAAATATCTTTTTCTCAGTGCAGTCTTGGAACCTTTCTCATGTAATATTTATTTATTTATTGTTAACCTTATTTATTGACATATCTATAAATATTAAAATAGGTTAAATATATGCAGGTAATGTATTTCAAGTCAATAGTAGGCTTATCTAGTACTATTTGTAATTCTGTTTTATTAAAATCTATTTCTCAGGTGGTGGTGGCACACGCCTTTAATCCCAGCACTTGGGAGACAGAGGCAGGCAGATTTCTGAGTTCGAGGCCAGCCTGGTCTACAAAGTGAGTCCCAGGTCAACCAGGGCAATAAAGAGAAACCCCATTTGGAAAAAAACAAAAAACAAACAAACAAAAAACAAAACAATAAAATCTATTTCTCAACACATGTAAGATTTTACTATTAAAGAGACTTAATTTTTTTCAAATTCTATCAAGTATTTAAATCATGTCTTAATTTATTTTGCTCATATAAACACACTCTTCACATTTTCTAAATTACTTCTATTTTATCTTGAGGGAAATGTTTATTTAACCAACTTTCATCCAGGAATCTATAGTTCCATGTCTTAGGTTCTAGATTATTTTCTTAAATTTTTTTCTTGTTTTACTCATTTTTAATTTCTTGAAACAAAAACATAAGTATATCATTTTCTCCTCCCTTCCCTACACCCTTTCCATGGCTCTTCCTACCCTTACCCTAACTTTCTCTCAAAGACATGGCCTCAATTACTTTATGTTGTTATATGTACATAAAAACAATATGCTCAGTTCATATAATGTTTCATATATATGACTTAGGGATGACTGCTTCTTACTGGATTAACATTTACAAGGACTTTTCCCTGGGTAAGAGCCTACCACCCACCTTCAGCATGCCTTAGATATCTGTAGTTCTTTGTCTAGGATTAGGGCCTTGTGAGATTTTTTTCTGTCCACTTTAGCAAGATTATTGGTGCCATCCTTGTTCAAGTCTTATTTTAGGTAGCTCATAGGCATTCCTTCCCTGATATTTCTAGAAGACACACTCCTGAAACATTCATACTTTTTCTATGGCTCTTACAGTATTTCTAGCCCCTCACTGTGACATCTCCAGAGCCTTAGGTGGGCGAATTGTGTTATAGAGGATGAGATGGGGCTGGAAACCTCTAGAGTTTGAAAGTCAACTTCTTTGACAGTGTCCTTTGCCTTACAGAAGCTTTGCAGTATTATGAGGTACCACCATTTTCCAATTCTTGATCTTAGAGCATAAGCCAGTGGTGTTCTGTTTAGAAAATTTCCCCCTGTGCTCATGTATTCAAGGCTCTTCCCCACTTTCTCTTCTATTAGTTTCAGTGTATCTGGTTTTATGTGGAGGTCCTTGATCCTCATTGGACTTGAGCTTTGTAAAAGGAGATAAGAATGGATAGGATAGATGTGCATTCTTCTACATGTTAACTACCAGTTGAGCAAGCACCATTTGTTGAAAAATGCTGTCTTTATTCCACTGGATAATTTTAGCTTTTTTGTCAAAGATCAAGTGACCATAGGTGTGCAGGTACATTTCTGGGTCTTCAATTCTGTTCCATTGATCCACCTGCCTGTCTCTGTACCAATACCATGCAGTTTTTATCACTATTGCTCGGTAATACAACTTGAGGTCCAGGATGGTGATTCCTCCTGAAGTTCTTTTATTGTTGAGAATAGTTTTCGCTATCCTGGATTTTTTGTTATTCCAGATGAATTTGCAAATTGCTCTTTCTAACTCTATGAAGAATTGAGTTAGAATTTAGATGGGGATTACATTGAATCTGTAGATTGCTTTTGGCAAGATGGCCATTTTTACTATATTAATCCTGCCAATCCATGAGCATGGGAGATCTTTCTATCTTCTGAGATCTTTAATTTCTTTCTTCAGAGACTTGAAGTTCTTGTCATACAGATCTTTCACTTGCTTGGTTATAGTCACACAAAGGTATTTTATATTCTTTGTGACTATTGTGAATGCTGTCATTTCCTTAATTTCTTTCTCATCCTGTTTATCCTTTGAGTAAAGGAAGGCTACAGATATGTTTGAATTAATTTTATATCCAGCCTCTTTGTTGAAGTTGTTTATCAGGTTTACGATTTTTCTGGTGGAATTTTTGAAGTCACTTAAGTATACTATCTTATCATCTGCAAATAGTGATATTTTGACTTCTTCCTTTCCAATTGCTCTGAATAGGACTTTGAGTACTATAATAAACAAGTAGGGAGAGAGTGGGCAGCCTTGCCTAGTCGCTGATTTTAGTGGGATTGCTTCAAGTGCATGCCAAGAAATGCTTGCTTACAGGAACCTGATATAGCTGCCTCCTGAGAGGTGGATGCTTACAGCCAACCATTGGACTGAACACAAGGTCCCCAATGGAGGAGCTAGAGAAATGACTCAAGGAACTGAAGGTGTTTGAGACCCTATAGGAGGAACAACATTGCCAGCCAACCAGACACCTCCCTGCCAGTGCTCCCAGGGACTAAGCCACCAATCAAAGAGTACACATGGAGTGACTCATGGCTCCAGCTGCGTATGTAGCAGAGGATGGCCTTGTTGGACAACATTGAGAGAAGAGGCCCTTGTTCCTGTGAAGGCTTGATGCCCCAGTGTTGGGGAATGCCAGGGTGTGGAAACAAGAGTGGGTGGGTGGGTGCAGGAACACTCTCATAGAAGCAGGGGAAGAGGGATAAAGTAGGGGGTTTTCTGAGGGGAAACCAGGAAAGGAAATAACATTTTTAATATAAATAAAGAAAATATCTAATGAAAAAAGAAAGGTAAATCCCTACTGCTGAAGACACCATGTATTTGAGATATGTGACCTGGAGGAACCTAGCTAGCTTTATCCTGAAAAGTCCCATCCTTAAGACTATTTTTCATGGTATTAGAATTTCCGTGCAAGTTTGTAAGGGGAGAAAGCAACCATTCATTCTGTCAAGCTATGATGCCTATGGAATACAACAAAACACAGCAAAGCATGATGACCCTAAAGGTGTTATAGTACCACTCACTCACATTCATGGTGTTATAGTACCACTCACTCACATTCATGGTGTTATAGTACAACTTACTCACCTTCATGGTGTTATAGTACCACTCACCTTCATGGTGACCAATCACTATCTAAGTGGACTTAAAGCCTGTTGGAAATGAGAGAAATCATGCCGGAGTTATAAACTTTCCTTACTATTGCCTTTGATTGCCTGTTAAATAAATTATTTGGAATTTGTACTTTCTTGTGTTCTCCCTCAAATAGATAAATTTGGTATATCATATACTGCTAGATTGATTCTGAAGCTTTCAAGAGAGCTTAAATGATAAGACTTGAAAATGACAGTCAAAATCTCTGTTTATCATTAGTCATAAAGGTTTGCAGTATGTTGCAATTGTTATTTCCCCTATTTTATCTACTTATAAATATCATGAAATTATATGAAATCCAAAGAAAATAATCTAGGGTTTGTTGAAGGAAAAATTCATTGCTCTCTCAGTGCAACAGACCTCACTTTCACAAGTAAGAAAAGTTGGCCTAGTTACTAGGCTGGCATGGCTTAAAATTAAGTTTTGAATTCATCTGAAGTCAAGAGAATGGAGAATATACTCTGAATTTAAAGTACAAATAAAATTGTGTCTCTGTTTTACTGCTGATTGATGATATAAATTATCTTGTGTTCCTGACGTGGTTATAGCAAAACATCTGCTTCTGGCTTATAAACCAGCAAAGTGTACACACATTGTGGGTGTGAATAAAATGTGCAATAAAAACATAAGAGCTTGACATCCTAAGTTAGATGTAATAACAACATATTTGGATTCAAGGACAGAGTTAGGGCAATGTCATACTTGTAGCCATAGAAATGCTAGCTTGTCAAGTTGAAATTGAAATGCAACAATAATTTTTAAAACACTTAGTAAATATTAATTTTGAATGCTGCACTGCCAAAAGGCAATGCAAAGTAACAGAACAGTAACATGGCTTATGAAGTAAGCTACACTTGCCCTCAAGCCTTATGAACAGAGGTCAGTCCTAAATGTCACATAGTAGAAGAAGAAACCCAATTCCTCCAAGTTGTCCTTTGATCCCTACAAATATGCTGTAAGTCAAGCTCCATACCCCAAATAAGGAAAAAGCCTTTGAGAAATGTTTCCAGGTATATATGATTTCTAGTAGTCATATGCTGAAACTATATTTGCCATTTGGAAATAGTTTCAAATCTATGTTAACTTTAGCAAGAAAAAATTCCCTGACAAGTCTTAAGAAATTACAGTTAATAAGGGTGAAAGCTCTAAGTGGGACCCAGATCAACTCTGTATTCAACGAGCTTATGTTGATATAATCTGAGTTGTTTCTTATTCTGTCTAGCTGACTCTAGCTATTATATCTCCTTCCTATGTTTTATGAGTATTCTACAAAAGTTTGAAGGTGTATGTTGAGCCATGCCTTGTGGCATAGACTAATAATTGTAGACTCTGGAGGGGCTGAGGCAGGAGGATCATAAGTTCAGTGATTGACTAGTATGCAGCATGAAATCAAAAACAACCTGGGCAATCTAGTGAGAACGTGTCTCACAATTAAAAAGAGAAAAATATTCTAAGGAAATTCACAGAAAGAGAAAGTGGGTGAAAATTAAACCCCAATTAAGAACTGGAAAGTTATTTGCCTACTGTGTATATTCACTGAAAATACAACTAATGTCAATCAGGATGTGAAAGACATGACCTATTTTAGAAATGTTGAATTGTTTCTTGCCTAAACTTTCCCTGGAGTGATGCTAACAAAATTCTCCTTCCTCCACACACCTTACATACTAATGACAGACCATAAAAATATTTTCTGTCAAGTGACTTTCTAAGGTGGGACCAGCCAGGAGGCACAGGCCTCAGGAATTGCAGGGGAGTCGCAGGGCTGCAGGGACAGGATCCTCTCAGCTTCAGAGTGACAGAGCTGGATCAGCTACCATCTCTGCCCCTTCCCTGCTAGTGGAGGGCCTGCCTCCAGGGCATGCCTTCACCCAGAGACTCAGGCAGGAGCAACCTGGAGGCACAGGCCTCAGGAGTC
>JADRCD010081994.1:0-15815 GCA_019843815.1 Montemys delectorum | reverse complement strand
TGTGTGTGTGTGTGTGTGTGTGTGTGTGTGTGTGTGTGTGTGTGTGTTTGAGTGTGTCTGTTATGTGTATTGGTCAAGAAACTAGAAAAGGGATTACGTGATAAGAGGGAGAATTCTTAAGATACAGAGTGGGTAGCAGGAAGGAAATACATGTGATAAGAAAGCAGGTGGGAGTGCTATATGAAGGAAAGAAGAGAGTCATACAAATGGAGGAACAGGGCAGGGGGTTGTCAAATGGGATAAGGTAATTTGGTTAAACTAAATGGGTCAAAAAATAAAACCAAAAGTTAATCTAACAAAGGAAGGACTGGTAGCCAGGAGACGGAGTTATGAAAACAGTGAACAGCTGTGATTGGCTTTATGGGCCCAGGGCCTCTGGCCAAGGACTCCTTTATCTTTCTCAAAGCCTCAACAAATCTAGCTATTAACAAAGGAATTTCTGAAGTTTGCAGTCTCATAGGAGGATCAACAATTTGAACTAACCAGTACCCCCAGAGCTCCCAGGGACTAAACCACGAACCAAGGAGTACACATGGTGGGACTCATGGCTCCAACTGCATATGTAGCAGAGGATGGCTTTGTTGATCATTAATGGGAGGAGTAGCCCTTGGACCTGTGAAGGCTCTATGCCCCTGTGTAGGGGAATGTGAGGGCCAGGAAGTGGGAGTGGGTGGGTTGGTGAGCAGAGGGATGGAGAGGGATAGGGGGTTTTTGGAGGGGAACCAGGAAAGGGGATAACATTTGAAATGTAAATAAAGAAAATATCTAATAAAAATGAAAACCAAAAAATAACAAAAAAAATGGAATTTCTGGCTCTGGGTAATGATGGCTAGTGTCACAACAAGATTTTCATCCAATGTGATGCCTTGAATTTGCCAGCCATACTACCAGGTTCCCATAAAAACATGGATTTTTGTTTCTCCAATGATTTTTATTCTACTTTTAAAGGCACTGTTCTGTGATTAAAATAAAGAACCTGGAACCAGCTTTGAGAAAATGTTAAATCAGTGTAAATTCAAACCTTCTGGATTGGCAATACTTAGACTCATAGGAATTAGTTTTAAACACACATAAGATAGTCACTATGCAGGGGAGAAAGTGAAGAGCTCAGATGTCATTTGGAACACTGTCTCGTTTTTAGTCATTTGGAAGAAGATTTGAAAATGCCAGAACTTTCTATAATTCGCCCAGCAGAGCTAGGGGTCTTTGAGAAATGACTGGGATATCCCCATTTACTGCCTCCTTCCAATCAAGGTTACATTTTGGAATACAACAACAAGACAAATCATCAAGGAGAACGCCTGTTTCATATGCAACAGACTTTTTAATAGATGGCATCGGTTATCAACATTGAGTTATTTTCACTCTCAAAATGTCTCATTTGATAAGAAAGTCTTAAAAACTCATGTTTATTTCTATGGAAGGGAAACTCTGTGGCTTGGACTTCTGAATGTTTTTATTCAACATAAAACTAATAGGTAAAGTCATTTCTGACAGGGATCGGAAGCATCGTCCCTGGCGCTCATAAATACTCCGCTGCATTGTCTGAAATGGCTGATGTCAGTCCTGACTGTGGGCTCAGATTTACTGTACAGTTCATCAACTTCTCAGCATGATGGATAATGAATGTTTCATTTACATCGCTAATTGCCAAGCCATGGTTCCTGCAACCTTTAACCCGTATGCTTTATCCCATTATCACCATATGTCAATATAATTGCATTTAATATTCTAAGTGACAAACTTTCTTCTACATAGAGAAATATTTTTCACAAAGAAATCATGCAAAGGCTGTTGATGAAACACAAGTCTGTTACAGCAAGTGACAGGGATGCGAGCAGAATAATAGGTAATGTTCCAACTCTGAAAACCCATCTTTAGACAAGGACTCTTGATTTCACACACCGGAAAACAATGGAATATTATTAAGAATAAGTTTTAAATTTTAATTCAAGAAATGACTAAAAATCCTCAAAGTGATATAATTCAGCATTTGGACCTGTGTAACCCACAAACATACACGTAAAAATCAGTTATTGATAGCTATGTGACCCAATTACATTTGCTACACTCACTTGACATTGTGGAAATAGACATATAATGAAGTAGCCTCTTTGCTCTCCTCCAATTTGGAACTGAATACATTTAGAGAATAGAGAGCATCACAACTGAGTTGCTAAGCTTGGGGAAAAAGCTGGCGAGCCATTTTCTCATAGTGCCAGCAGATGCTCGTTTGAGGATTTGTCTAGGGCCACCGGGCAACAGAAATAGGAGGGCCTCTCTCCTGACCACAGCTGCTTCTCTCAGTATCTGATTCTGTGCACCCAGCAATTGTCTAGCACTCCATGCCTGGGAATTCTCTGTGAAATCATTTTTCTCCCCACCCCCACTGTCATGCCATCAACAGATTCTATTAGTTATAACTCAAAAAGTGTATCTTGCTTTTGTCTATGGTATCTCCATGGTTCCACCCTACTCTAAGCCCTTGTCACCTCTTTACAGTCTGTGCTGGCACTTTCTCATCTGTCTCTGGTTTTGTTCTGACCTTTCCCCCATTGGTTGCATGCCACATCCTCCCTCCTTACAATGGTCCATTGTGAAATTGAAAATGCTTCTGACTAGTGGGGCTTTGACTCACCATCTCTACAACCACAGCAGGCTCCATCCTCCCTATATCCAGTACCTAACAGAGCCTCCCTTTATCTCCCTAGGGAACCTGTTTCCTACACTGGATCTTTGCACTGCTGGTCCCTTCCTCCTGTTTTTTTCCTAACTTGCTGTTGTGTATCCCAGACTTACAAGCTTGAAAGACTCCTTCTCAAGGAAGCTTTACACAACCTCCCATCCAATGTCTAGTCAGTCATAGAAATATCCACTGGTTTCTTAATGACACTTCTATTTGCTTGCAATATCTATTTGCTTAATGTCTGGTTTCTCCATTAAGCTAAGAACTCTAAGATGATAAGAGCTGCCTGTATTTGATTTCCCTCAATCCTTAGCAGCCACAATAGTGTGCAGTATTGGAGAATTCATTCACAGTTAATGCCTTGGTATTTTTCACTGAACTTTTACTCTACTGGATTCTAATTTTCTCTAACAAAGAGCAAGGGATGGAGATTGGGGTCAGGATATAGGTAGAGAAGAAAATCAGTGGTACAGAAAGCATTGGAAATGAGAAGGAAACCTCACGACCCTTGGAAGACAGCATGATTGGGCTTTGGTTTCTGTGTACTTAATGACCTTGGGCAAGTTCTTACTCTTTGTGCCTCTGTTTCTCTATCTTAAAAAGTTGAGGTGAACTCTGGAAATCAGTTTGGTGGTTCCTCTGGAAATTGGACATAGTACTACCAGAGGACCCAGCTATACCACTCCTGGGCATATACCCAGAAGATGCTCCACCATGTTCACAGCAGCCTTATTTAAAATAGCCAGAAACTGGGAACAACCCAGATGTCCCTCAACAGAGGAATGGATACAGAACATGTGGTACATCTACACAATGGAGTACTACTCAGCTATTAAAAACAATGAATTTATGAAATTCTTAGGGAAATGGATGGATCTGGAGAACATCATCCTGAGTCAAGTAACCCGTAACCCGATCACAAAAGAACACACATGGTATGCACTCTCTGATAAGTGAATATTAGCCCAGAAGTACAGAATACATAAAGTACAATCCACAAACCACAAGAAACTCAAGAAGAATGAAGACCAAAATGTGAATACTTCGTTCCTTCTTAAAAGAGAGAACAAAATACCCATGGAAGGAGTTGCAGAGACTAACTATGGAACAGAGACTGAAGGAAGGACAATCCAGCCTGATATAGCTGTCTCCTGAGAGGCTCTGACTGTACCCGACTGTACTGGCTAGTTTTGTGTGTCAACTTGACACAGGCTGCAGTTATCACAGAGAAGGGAGTTTTAGTTGGGGAAGTACCTCCATGAGATCCAGCTGTGGGGCATTTTCTCAATTAGTGATCAAGGGGGTAGGGCCCCTTGTGGGTGGTGCCATCTCTGGGCTGGAAGTCTTGAGTTCTATAAGAGAGTAGGCTGAGCAAGCCAGGAGAAGCAAGCCAGCAAGGAACATCTCTCCATGGCCTCTGTGTCAGCTCCTGCTTCCTGACCTGCTTGAGTTCCAGTCCTGACTTCCTCTGGTGATCAACAGCCATGTGGAAGTAAGCTGAATAAGCCCTTTCCTCCCCAACTTGCTTCTTGGTCATGATGTTTGTGCAGGAATAGAAACCCTGACTAAGACATATTGATACCAGGAGTGGGGTATTCCTGTGACAACCTGACCATGTTTTGGGGAGGACTGTGGAAGACTTTGGAACTTTGAGCTAGAAGAGCAGTTACTGGCTGTTAAGAACTATGTGGGATATTCTGTAGGAGCTTGGAATATCATGTTGAGAACAGTGCAGAGATGGAGGCCTGGCTTGTGAAATTTCAGAGGGAAGATTAAAGACTCTTATCAGTGCCATGTTGTTTTGATTGTGAAGATTCTGTGGTTCTGGTTAGCTGGGGCTGAAGTATCAGCTGTGATTAACAAGATACCAGAACTACTAAAGAGAGAACTTTGCATTACTGGGACTATTGATGCTGGTTAGCTGGAGCTAAGAAATTAGCAGTGATTAAGAAGAGACCAGCATCATTGAGGTGACATCTTCTGGGAAGTGTTTGCTGAGAGCACAAAGAGATTGTGTTCCAGAGATAGCCAAGGTTGTACCTTGTGCTGCAGCAGGACTTGGTAATGTGTAAGAGTCACCCAGGTGGTACTGGTTTTGACAGCACGAAGGGGTCATGAAGAGCAGCTGAGGCTCGCCACAGTGAGAGGCCATGGAAGGCCATTGGTGAAGGTGCAGCCTCAGTTTGTAATTGATGGCCCAGGACTGAAGGTGTCATGCAAAGGAGTTGAGGCTTGGCACCGTAAAGACAGTCTATGAGAGGCTATTGGTAAAGCCTGGTTACAGCATTGTTTTGGGAATGCCAGTACTATGCAATGACCACCAAAGACAGCAGCAGCAGTGGAGTATAGGCATCTGGATCCCAGAAGACAAGATGTGTGTTACAAAGGGCAGAGTTGGAGAAGTAACCAAAGCCCTTAGAGGAGCCCAGAAGATTGTGAGTTGGATCCCAGTTGGTTTTGCTTTTGATTGTGACTGTGCCCTGATATTTTTCCCTCTTGAAGGAAGAATGTATTTTAGTGGAGCCCACAGTTAAGAGACTTTGAATTTTAAAAGATATTGGACATTTTAAATTGATTGAACTTTTAATATGTAAAGACTGTGGGACTTTAGATCTTGGGGATGAATAAGAACATAATGGTTGAGGCTTAATAGTGATGTGTTTGTGCGTCAAGTTGACAAGAGTTCAATTGTACTGGCTAGTTTTGTGTGTCAACTTGACACAGGCTGCAGTTATCACAGAGAAGGGAGTTTTAGTTGGGGAAGTGCCTCCATGAGATCCAGCTGTGGGACATTTTCTCAATTAGTGATCAAGGGGGTAGGGCCCCTTGTGGGTGATGCCATCTCTGGGCTGGAAGTCTTGAGTTCTATAAGAGAGCAGGCTGAGCAAGCCAGGAGAAGCAAGCCAGCAAGGAACATCTCTCCATGGCCTCTGTGTCAGCTCCTGCTTCCTGACCTGCTTGAGTTCCAGTCCTGACTTCCTCTGGTGATCAACAGCCATGTGGAAGTAAGCTGAATAAACCCTTTCCTCCCCAACTTGCTTCTTGGTCATGATGTTTGTGCAGGAATAGAAACCCTGACTAAGACAGAAGTAGAGGCTCACAGCCATCCATTGGACTGAGTACAGGGTCCCCAATGAAGGAGTTAGAGAAAGGACCCAAGGAGCTGAAGGGTTTACAGCCCCTTAGGACGAACAATATGAACTAACTAGTACCCTCAGAGCTCCAAGGGACTAATCCACCAACCAAAGAGTACACATGGTGGGACTCATGGCTTCCAACAGCATATGTATAGCAGAGGATGGCCAAGTTGGTCATCAATGGGAGGAGAGGCCCCTGGCCCTGTGAAGGTTCTATGCCCCAGTGTAGGGGAATGTCAGGGATAGTAAGCAGGAGAGGGTGGGGTCTCGAGCAGGGGGGATGTTCTTGTTGTTTTTTGTTTTTTTTTTGTTTTGTTTTTGTTTTGTTTTTGGAGGGGAAACTGGGAAAGGAGATATCATGACATGCAAATAAAGAAAATATCTAATAAAAATGTACACACAGAAAAAATAAAAATAAAAAAGTGGAGGTGATATTAATATCTCTTTCATACAGTTCTTATGGGAATTCAGTGAATCAAGTTTTTAGGAAACCCTTCAAAGAGCTTTTACCCTGTGTTCTACAGGGATGCATGTGCTAAGTAAAAATAATAACATAGAAATAATAACCAGCAGAGAAGCCTGGTTTACAGATATCCCCTTGGATCCTTTTGCCTCCTTCTGTGCTCAGGACTATCTCCACCATTCTTCTGGCCACTTCCACTTTCCATGTTTAGAGTACACACCTGTGCTGTGATCTCTCTACATTAGCAGCTTAACATTTTATGTCTGGTTCAATGACTTTGCATTATAATCTAATATTTGGTTGGTTTTTTTTTCTTTAAGTAGTGTATTTCCTGGCCTGGGGAATGGACAAACAGGAGGGAATAAATCTCAAGACCTTGCCAGAGTTAAACCGGGCAATGCACAGTGTGACTGTGGGGTGAACTGTCTGACAACTACAATTGAAGATTTTTCACACACAAAATTCATTTTTACTTTTGTGCCCACTTTAAACACGTGAAGCTGGCATTCTCTTTTTTAATCATACTACCAGGAAAACTACATTTTCAGCTGGACGAGTTCCTTGTTAAATGAAGCTGTGGAGATTTTATTATCAATCCCATCTTTCAATCCAAAGATGATGACATCCCTCTCTCTCCTTTGTTTCATTCCAGCATAAGGGTCTCGTGCTTTGCCTTGTTCTGCGGTTCTGTAGGACCTTACCTTCCTTGTCATCACCATCACTCCCTCACTGTGTTCCCCAAACCTCCATGTCCAATCTGTTCCCAGGTATTTAGCCACATACTATTATTCTCTCCATGATACCATACTTCATCCCCTAAGTCTAGAATGATGTAAAGTTTGGAGTAAACCGACTATCTTATCCATAACAAACATGTTATAGAGTTTATGGTCACACAGGAAATCATTAGTGCATATGTAAAGTATGGTACTTATCAAAGTTTAGATCATCATATGGGGTCCAAGAGACACAGAGGGAATGCCTACAGGGCATGTCTCTAATTAGGCTTGAGGTATGAAGCAAAGGGAAGGAACCTTGTGTTCCCACATATATTCAATTCTATCTCAATCCATACCACATTATTAAACAATCTTCAGAGAATCAACACCAGACAAATCCTGGAAGGAAACCTCTGTCTATTTTGTGATGAATGCTCTTTGGAAATTAAGCAAATCCTACTGCTCACTTATCTCAACCTTGAGATATCCTTGTCCACTTAGATTATTGAGAGAAATGAGGCACTGTATAGGGCCCTTCTGGAAAGAAAGCATTTACAAATAACTATTCTGGACCAGTTATTAAGACCTTTAGCTGTATATGAGAGTGTGTGTGTGCATGCATGCCAGAGACTGCCTCTCTCCTTTTGACCCATTATTGCAGACTTAAAAACAAGCATGCTTTCAAATGGTAGTATGAGCTGCCAATGATGTATCACTCCCATATCTTATTATTCTCTGCTAAATGTGGTAATAATGCGATTTGTTAACATAAAAAGTTTGGCTCCACAAAAGCAGCTGGAAATGGCCAACCACAATATGCATAAATCTGGCTCCTACCATCGGCCACACTCTGCTTGACACATATTGTTAGAAGCACCTCTCATTGGTGGGCTCTCATAAGCAAAATACTTGCATTGGGTCTCAGCTGGGGCTGAGCATCAGGCAGTTTGGAAAATATTCAGTTCTCAGCAGAAGCCAGAACTTGAATCCTCATGTCTTTTAGGAATCATTTACGAGGTCTGGAGAGGACAGTGGCAGCTTGGGAGCATCCACGGGTACCTTCTAAGGGTCTAATAAATAAGGTTATCCTTGAACTGATGCTCACAGGGGAGGAAATAAAAACAATCTGAACACCTGCATTAGAGACTCAAGGAGAGAAACAGTGTTGAAAGTCACACAAATTTAAAAAAGTCAAATCAGAAAAGGCAGAGGAATCATAAACCCTGTCTGTATCAGTTATAACTAAAAGTGGGGCCCCACTGAAGGGTGCCTGTTCCGGGCTTTTAAATGAATAAGGCCAATGACATAAGATTAACTCTCCTATTAAAGGTGCCAGACTCTGCTCATCTCTACTCCCTTAATTGACACGTATTAATTAGCTTCTAGCCTTTGCTTCTGGTTATGCCTTTGTTCTTTCTCCCAAGCTGTTATCAATAGTCCCTTGGCAAACCTGTTGTTTTGTCCATTGTTACCCAAAAGTGTCAAGGATTTTCAAGTATCCCTACCATTCACCTGTGTACCTAGATCCTCACTAGATCCTCAGCAGACGATGTTGATCAGTTAGGTTGCCTTGGGTTAACTTTAGATGTTTAAAATTCTCAACGCTCACATTAAAACTCATTCTCCTCTATGTTTCCACCTCCTGGACCTACTTCTTTCCCTTATTATATTTGCAGGATCCTCAGCTCAGTAATGCAAATGAGAAGCCCAGGGGCTCTGTATGGAGCCTGCACACAGGGCTGCTGGGGGTAGATGACTGATAGCTCTGTGTGGATGAGGAATTCTCTCCTGGGCCTTTGGGTTTATGGGTGTAAGACCTGAGCTGCTTCCTTGCTGTTCCCAGGGTCCTCTCTGCCTCCTTCACTACCAAAAAATCACAGAATTTATTGTATTTGAGAATTCTTTTTTAAAAAGATATATGTTTTTATCTGACCTGTCAAATTTACCTGGTGAAAATCCATTGTTCACAATCCTAATTTCTAATTATTTTTTCCTAGTGTTTTGATATTCTATATGAAGTTTGACTCATTGTTGCTATTTCTCTTATTTTACAATCAAGGGATTTTTGTTCTCTTTATTATTTTATTTTATGCTTACATTATTATAATACTGTTTTTTTTTTTTTAATTCTTTTCAGAATCAGCTTAGTCCACTTAGTATCAATATATCCTTATGGATGACTTTCCAACTTTTACTCATTTGTAATTTCTGTTTATATGTGGTTTTTTTTCTTGAGGTAGAATTAAAGATGATTCTTTGATCCAGACACCCAGCTATTTCAGCCTAGCTGATCACCATGGCAGCCCCTATCGTTTTCTTACCAGACCAGCTGCTTCTCTCTGGCAGTCTCTATTTCCTATCACAGAAATCCATGTCTGACAACATGGTACCCAGAGTCCTTCATACTCAAGCTTCTTCTGATTTGGTCACTCCCTACAGCAACCTCTACCTTTCCTATGCCATAGCAACTTAATATCTCTGACCTCTAAAAAAATCCCTTTTTATCCATTCCTCTGTGGACATTCTAGAACATTCTCTATTTTAAGCTGTCCTTCTGCCTGGATCCTCTTTGTCCTTCAAAGTTCCAACCAAGAGTCACTGGCTGAAGTGACTGATACTATTTTTGTGCCCTTACCTGATTTTATAACTTGTGATACTAGTCTATAAGTACCCAAAGAGCAGAAATTTCCTATGTAATCATTTGCCAAACTTTGTTGAACACAAGAGTCAAAATAGTATTGAATAGGCACTGTTTGCTCAACAAACAGCTATAGTTCAGTCAAAGGAAATACATCATTTATGATGAATAGAGGAAGGAGTTGCTAAATTTTAAAAAGATGTTAAAAATAGTTCATGGGTTTAGTTGATAATTTATTGCAGATAATAGGCCTTAATCTTACAAACCACTGACTTCCTCTATAAAATATCCAGAAGTGCAGCAGAGCCCAGTGATTGCATGAAGTTCCTGGGTTGAAAGCCTCCTCCACTTGCTAGTCATGTGCCAGTGGCGAATACCCAACCTTTCTCACCTAAGAAAGGGGGACAGTGGTGACAATAGCAGTGATTGGGTGTCATCCACAGAAAGCACTTGGGACAGTACAGTATTGGACACAACCTAAGCACTTGCAACTAACTGGTAAGGTATTATTTCTATTCCAATCTGACTGTGATGACAACCCAACTGGGGTTGGAGATTACAACTACTGGAGATTGCAGGGACAGCAACTTTTAGAATAAGAAAAGGGCAAAACTCAGTTGCAAAACACAGAACTAGCATGATCTTGACACACAGCTCACACACAGGTCTGGATTTGGTTAGATGCTTTGGTTCCCAATCTGAGCCCTTGTTGAACTACTTTCTCTCTCAAGGAAGGGCATACCTGTAAGCTGCACTTTGGACTCAAGACAGCTATCCTGCTGTGCCTTGCTGGGAAGAGGAAGAACAAACTCCTTAGCACCAGAGTTTTCAAGGGAAGACCCAAACAAGGTGCTCAGTTTCCATACAATGCCCCTCAGCCTCTGACTTTTCAGGTTTTCTGCAGGAAAAACTTTGACACAACATTTTCCAAATGAATTGTCATTTTGGGTCCATAGGAAATCAGGAAAATTTTATTTTAATGACACCTACTCCTGCAGTGCTCTCTCACTCTTTGGAAAGGTCTTCACACATCATCGTCTCATTGAGTCCCACAACCTTGGGATGCAGCCACAGAAATCACCTGTTTTCCCATCTCCCAGGAGGAATGATTACTGGTTTCACAGTGCTAGCATGTGGGAGAGCCAGAACTGAACACCCAGACTTCCCACTTCCTACCCAGTGGCCTTCCCACTGTAACACAACAGCATTCTCCTACCAAAGAAGAGCTGTTACGCTGGAGGGCTCTAGTGTAGAAGCTGCCTTTTGCAAGTAGGACTTGGCACAACAGAGAAACAGCCAAAACAGAAAGAAGTATTGCAATATGCAGCTTTCTCAGAAGCTCTCCACCTGGGGTCTAACTTGGTACAAGGCAGGGAATCCTGACTTGGATACTGCCAAGCATTTCCATGAGGTTTACCCACATGCACATGCCCATGAAAGCCCAGTTCCCGGGCCTTTCCTTGATCGACATCAAGGATGATTGACATCAAGGGTGGTTATCACAAATCTTCCATAATCTTCACTCTGTTACTTAACGCTGCTTAAGACCCTGGCTCTCAGCATAAGGAAGCAAGACTCTTAGATAGATGGGCAACTCCCCCTTTTTATCCTGAACAGGAATCAAAAAGCAAAAGCAGCAGAGGAGAAGCCACTTCTATGTGAATTAAAATCTTGAGAAGCTGCAGCACCGATTTCCAGGCAGGATTTGAGCAGAGGGATAAGGAGCTCTTATTCCAACAAGTTGAGCCTGCTATTTCTCCATGATGCACCCTGCCTGGGCCCTCGAAGCTGACTCTTCACATGGGGCAAGTCATCACGTAGCTTCACCATACAGGAGTCTTCTAAACACATGGCACCCTGAAAGCAGTGTGAGGAAAAGGTGGTGTTGCACCTCAGTGGTTGCCATAACCAGCCTGGAATCTTGCTTACTGAGATAAGGAACTAATAACAGATTGATCTGCGCAGAGTTTCTAACTATAGTGATCCTGCCCTGACAACAGGGAATCTTCAGCTATATGTTGTATCAGATCATTTCCTTGGTGTACCTCACATGTTCTCCAAGGTAGGATCGGGACATGACAAACTCCCAGTTTCTGTCTTCCCAGACACAGGTCTTGTTGTCTGAGACTCTGAAGCATGCACGGGTATGGTTTAGACTTGTGACCCCTGATGCTGCCTTCCATGGGCTGGGATTACAGGCGTGCCCAAGTACGGCTAGGTTCCTGGTAAAATTTAATGTTGTTGCTATTCCCTCTGGAATGTCAGGAGAGCTGTACTCTATTATGCTAGAATCCAGTGTAGGAAAAAAAAAGTTTGCAGCAGATTTTACAAAATTAAATTGGAGAAAGGCTGTTTCCCTGTATTTGCTGAACGTGGTTGTGTGTTTGCTATAATTAAGCCTGCTGGGAAAGTGATACTGAGCCTCCCAGATGGCAAATATCAGACTGAGACAAGAAGAAATGATTCTTTTCCTGAATTAATTCTGTTTGGATGATTTGGAGCATCATAACTCTCAATAAGCATTCGAGACACAACATGGTTAAAAGGAAACAAGGCTTCCAATACAATGGGTAGTAACTGGAGACCAAGCCTTTAAAAGTTAAGCATAGCATACATGTTTTTGTTACCATTTGTGGGTCAAGTTTAAAAGGTACCCTTTTAGAAAACACCACTTAATCTCACATATACACAGAATCTAAAACAATCAACCCCATAAAATCAGAAAGTAGAATGCTGGCTTCCATAGCCAGGAGATAGAGAAAGTGGGAGGTGCTGGTCAAGGGCACAAACTTTCAGCAATGAGATCAAAAAGCTTGAAAGACACAATGCAGAGCCTAAGACCATAGTTAAAATGCTGCACTCTTTACATTTGCTAAGATGTTCTTTATACACACACACACACACACACACACACACACCTTACACATGCCTGTGTGCAGTGATGGGTGTGTGAATTAACTTGATTAGGATGGAAATTTCACAGGTATACATACACATACATCAACTTATTATATTTTATACCTTGAATATATCAAATTTTGTATTTGCTAGTGATATCTTTTTTGTTTCTTATTATTGTGTAGCAGTTTGTGCAAAAATTTAAAAGAGTATATAAAAAATCTATTAAAACAGACGTCTAAAGAGCCATAGAGTCTGTCTTAGAGTCAGAGATTCTTATTTCTAGCACAAATACCCTTTTGTTCAGTTTAGTGTTGTTTTAAGTATTCTGAGTGACCTACTGGGAGTGGGGGGCAGAAGGGGCACTGTCCTTGGCTACACTAAGATACTGCTCCTTGCTGCTCTACAGAGCTTAAGCTTCAGGTCTGACTCAGGAGCATGTGCCAGGGCTTGTTTTATTTCACTATCACTTTACTTCATCTCTGAGATTCACTTGGATCCCAGTTCAGACACTTACTGCCTGATTAAGAAATTATTGAACCTTGGCAAGCAGTTATTTCCCTGTAAAATGGGTAGGAAAAGAACACAGACCCATTCTTGAAGCCTGGACAGGATTGCATGTGAATGCCACCGTGACTACTCTGTCTAGAAGCAGCCAACCACCCAAGCGTCTAGTTCCTTTCACCCTTCTCCGTTCCTCCAGACTGTCACATAATATGTGATTACAATGGCTACTTGGAGTCAACTCATCATTGGGAAGTCATTATTTCTTCCCAGCGTGGGATGAAACAGATACTCGAAGTTGACTTTTGCCCAACATGACTGAGAAAGGCATGTTGTCCTTTGTGGATGTGATGGCCACTGCGGATAAGTTGTTCCAGTGTATTTTGGTTAGGATCAGGTGACCGCAAGTCTTTCTCCATATGCTCCTCCTTGTCAGTGTCTACATAACATACTATGCTCAATCCGCCATGACGCCTTCACACAACAAGCAGCATGTTCTTAATGTCAAAGATGTCCCAACCTGTGTCCTCCTTCTAGAGATGGCTGAGGAGGCAGCCGATCCCCATGCACTCAGTGCTAAGGCAGTCTCCAGGTTGGGTGCTGAAGCAGATCAGTACTAAAACCTCACAGTGAGCAGGCTGACAGGACTGAAGGACTGCAAAGTGCTTCTCCACTCTCCTGAAGACAATAGTTTTAGGGACAAGGGGGGCTCAACTGGATAACACTCTTATTACTCAAAATATGAGTGAACCTCTCAGGAAAACTAATGCACCGCAGTTCAAACACACGTTTTTATCTATTACTTGGGAACCTAAAAATGCTAATAAATAAATAAGCTATTGATTATCTTTTATTCTTTTTTTAAGTGAATGACTTAGTCACTTTACTAGAAACCTGATGTCTTAGTTTGGGTTTTACTGGACACCATGACCAAGGTAACTCTTATAAGGACAACATTTAATTGGGGCTGGCTTACAGGTTCAGAGGTTCAGTCCATTGTCATCAAGGCAGGAGCATGATAGCATCCGGGTAGGCATGGTGCAGGCAGAGTTGAGAGTGTTATATCTTCATCTAAAGACGAACAGGAAAAGGCTAGCTCCCAGACAGCTAGGAAGAGGGTCTTAAAGCCCACACCTATAGTGACACACTTACTCCAAGGGTACACCTCCAAATAGTGCCACTCCCTGGGCCAAACATATTCAAACCACCTATAAAGATTGTTTCTATGCTTAATATAGTATTTATCAATAGTAGTAAATATTTTCCCAACTGTTTTTTCCATTTTGGTCTTTAATGCCAGTGTTTTGTTTTGTTTTTGGTTTTGGTTTTTTTTTTGTTTGTTTGTTTTCTTTTAATTTTTTATTACTGGTAAGCCATAATGGGTATGTGCTAGTTTGGAGCTTTTTTAAAATACATTTTAGAAAAAGTAAAACTGAGGCTTATGACTGTAATTTGTCCAAAGCTAATAAAGTACAAGGAGTTGCCAAAATCCCCATCATATCTACTATATGATGTGGGTAAGAACGGATCTTACACATTTACCGTGGGTGTTTAAGGCAGAGTGGAGCAGGTGCTCTCTGAGCATTGCTTTCTAGGCTGGAAAGGGTCCTAAATCAATAAAATTAATAATAATAATAATAATAATAATAATAATAATAATAATAATAAATACTGACACTCTGAAATAACAAAAGAACATGCAGAGAACAGCAAACAATGTAAACAACACTGGATACAGCAAGGAATAAGTATGACAGCTATTCACCCGGGGAAACTATCTAATAAAAGTTAGAATGTGCTCTTCAGGGAAGAAGAGATCCCACCAGGAAGATATTGTGCTTCTATTATATACATATCTACTGAGGGCTCAGGCAGCCACAGACATCCTTCTGTGCCTGACATGTATACATCTGGAAGCATTCGAACACCTGGGTGGTGGTGCCTTTGTATACACGTGAGCATGGAGACTGGAGGTCAACTCTGATCATCTTTTTCCATCATTCTCCACCTTATATTTTGAGAGTAGGCCTCTCACTAAACTGGGAGCTCAGTGATTCAGCTAAGCTGGCTTGAGCTTCAGGGATCCACCTGTTTCCTCTTCCCCACGTAGGAATGGCGCTACAGATATATGCCATCATATCTAGCTGTTTTCTGTGGGATGCTGGGGGATCTGAACTCATGTTCTTATGGTTCAATGGTAGACAGTTGAACAACTAAGCCATTTCCCAGCCCTGAGAATTTCTTTCATATAGATGAGCTATTGTAGTTCAAAGAAAAAGGAATGCACATACTCATACAGCAAATAGCAGAAGCAGGAACTGGTGTGAAGGCTCTCAGACCTTCTCACCCTGGAAGCATCTTGAGGGAAATGTAGTGAGGAGCTCTGGACTGTGGCAAGAAAGATTATTTTCCTACTTCTCTGTAGCCGCATGACCAACCATAAGCTGGCTACCCAATCCTTCCTGCGTTTGGGACCTTTGCTCTATAAAACACAGATGCAAAAACTAAGAACTGGCTGGGAATACAGCACCTTTTTAGTATGTATAAGGCCCCACGTTTGGTTCTATAATCCATAGAGTAGTCACAAGAACCAGGTAGACAACTCACATTAAGTTTTGAGTCTTTTCCAAGCAAGGTTTTACTACATTAGCAAGGCTGACCTGGAACTTGCTGTAGGGCTCAAGTTGTCCTTGAACTTTTCATCAGAATCAGCCTCTTTAGTAGTGAAATTATGGATGTGAATCACCACAGTTGGTTAAAAACTCTATTT
>JADRCD010081981.1:0-10416 GCA_019843815.1 Montemys delectorum | reverse complement strand
AGGCCACACATGGTGGATATGAGTTTGACGCATTATTCTCCAAAGCAATCAGGAAGAACATTATTCAATAACTCATATGCAGAGGTTAAAGTCTGAAATAAGAGATGGTATGATAGAGAGGTGAGATCAGTATTGTCTAAGAGGGCTGATGTTAGGAATGTAAGGACCTTTGAGGAATCACTTCCTTTACTATGTCTATTCCTAGGGTTTGAAAGAGTGGGCTGTGTCCCCTCTGCATTTATTTTGATCATGCTTGATGGGCAACTGTAATGAATGCTGTAGGAAAGCTTATCAATGACTCTTACCTCCCACCTGGGGTGCTATGCGTCCTCAATTAGGATATAAAAGTTCACCATTCTGGATAAAAAGTAGTATGCTTTCCTGAATATGCATCATGTCTCCTACAGGGCCAATAAGAACAGCCTCCATAATTCTTTGTCCAGTGTCAACAGTAATTCTGAGTTTGATGGTAGAGAAAACAAGCATAGGGAACAGGTATTTTAGAACCACTTAGGTGGTGCCGGGATTGGTATCTCCTTTGGCAATGTGCTGGTTAGCATTCTCCAGACTTTTATCACATGAATAGTCTGGTTGAGTATAGGTTTCCTGAACCTCAAATCTCCATACATAATGCTCACTACTGATGGGAGCAAGCAAGGGAAAGCAGAAGAGGTAGGGTATAACCCAATAGGATTGGGCTCAGGTCTCAAAAGGAGTATGAGGCTTCATTCTACTGAGATCGGAGGTAAGCTGTTCAACCTTGATATCTTTTGAAAACAATTCAACCTTGAGCAAGGTCCTGTTGTGGTTGAGGTCCTGTTGTGGTTGAAGTCCTGAACGTGTTGAGATATAAAAAAGAGGATTGCCTTCAGGTAATAGTTTGAACTGAAAAAGGACATAAGAGTTGTCTTCCATCTGGAATCTCAGGACCTGGATTGGTGTATTATAAGAGAGACTTTGTGTGGTAATCTGAGAATTAAGATGGATTTTCATGTTTGTCCTGGATGATCTCTCAGACATTTTTGTAATTTACTGCTTTAAGGGTGGCCTTAAAAAGTCCAACCAGTAGACAGGCTCGAATGTCCCTAGGGTATTGTAATCCTATCCAGGGTCAGAGCTGGGGACTGCCTCTGTCTTGATGGGGTGGGCAGAAACTTGGTGGATTTCATCTGCATGTGCCCTAGACTGATCCCTGACATGCCTGTACTCCTCAAGAAGACTGTAAGGATCATACGGATATCATGGAAGGTGAGATTTTAAGATTGGGTAATATATTAAAATTGCTTAACAAAGGTAGAGTAACTAACAGTATAGGACCCCAATCTCTTCTCTATTTGACAGTTTGCTTAATGAAAAGGGGGCATGAACTCTGACCAAGCCATCCACTCCAGCAACTTCCCACAAATGGAGAGCTGTGGCCAGTTTAGGCTAGGTACTGATGGTAAAGGAGGACCTTTGGCAGAGCAAGATCTAGTCCTAGGAGGACTAGGGAGGGGCTTTTGGTGTGCTAAAAGTGAGTGCCAGGGAAAACTGATTTGGCAATCTGTTGCTGAAGATGGAGAGGGAAACTGGAGGAACTGGAGAAGGAGAGTGAGCTGTAGGTTTAGGCTGCTAGAGGAGAGGTTCGTTAGCCAGATCAAAAATAGTGGAGGAATTATCTTGGTCAGACTTTATAGGTAAAAGGAACTGAGTGGGAGGAAAGAAAGAACTGAGAGAAGGCTTAGAAGCAGGGATAAGGAAAGGCTTAGAAGTAGGGAATCTCTCCATTTCCCTGCTCCCTTACAGAAATTGTAAAGGTCCTGAATAATATTGGGATCCAGTTGCTGTTATGTAGCCATTTGGATTGATTGTCTATGGGGTATTGAGGCCAAGTTTGATTGCAAAGGTAAAATATTGGGGGTCCTTTAGGTCAGATGCTGGTGGAAAGGCTGGAGGCTTTCTTATAAGCATTTCAAGGAGCCTAGCTATTAGTTCCATTATTTTCATGAAATATATGAACAATAATAAGAGTTGCATTTTTAGGCGTTAGCTCTATATCTAGACTAATAATGACAATTTGGTATTTGGTAGGTACATCTCGTTATTCAATGTAAATTTAAATTAACAATGAAGGTCAGCTGTTACACTAGCCATACTTTAAGAGCACCATATTGTTAGCAGCTATATATCCAGAGAATACCTCTAGAGCAGCAATTCTTGACCTGTGGATCATGACTCCTTTGTGGGGTTGAAATGTTTTTTCACGGGTTCACCTAAGATCATCAGAAAACACATATTTACATTACCATTCATAATAGTAGAAAAATTACAGTTATGAAGTAGCAAGGAAAATAATCTTATGGTTGAGGGTCACTACAACGTAACGAACTGTATTAAAGGGAGACAGCATTAGGAATCTTAAGAAGCACTGCTCTAGAGAATGTCCATCCCTACAGAAAGTTCCATTGTATAGAGACATAGTCTATGAATGGCAGCACTCATATACACTGCTCAGTGAAGGGCCAGAAAGGAACAGTCAAATGGGAAACAAAATGTCACTCATCACTCACGTGCTCATCTTTCTGAAGCTGTAATTGAATTCAGAGTCTAGATTTGCTTAATGTTCATACGGTAAGAAAACGAAGGGCTGTTGAGGAGCCCTTGAAAGTTTCTAGCATAATTATTGTTCTTATATTCTGAGAAAAATGTATCTTCACACTGATAACATCTTTTTTTTTTAATTCTTAGTTTCTCTCTGTCAGGACTGACCATGTATGAATCCTAGCTCTTCCACACACTACAGAAACTTGGGCACATTAATTCCTGAAAAATCTGTAAAAGTCACACATCAATACTGTGTATTCAAGGATCATATGAGGACATGATGGAAACCAAGGACTACTCTATGAAGGCTACAGTATGAATAGGCTATGGAAGCATAGGTGAAAGGTGCCAACTTGTCTTCAGAGTACCTAAGTTTATACCTATAGACCTGTGCTGTTCTCAACTATGGTCAGAGAAGGTTCTTGTTCTTTTCTTTCTTTCTTTCTTTTTTCTTTTTTTCTTTTTTTCTTTTTTTGGTTTTTCAAGACAGGGTTTCTCTGTGTAGCCCTGGCTGTCCTGGAACTCACTCTATAGACCAGGCTGGCCTCGAACTCAGAAATCCACCTGCCTCTGCCTCCCAAGTGCTGGAATTAAAGGCATGCACCACCACTTCCTGGCTCTTTTTTTTCTTTTAATCTCCATTTTATGAGCGTGAACATTTTGCCCACATGTTTATCTGTATACCATATACGTGTATGGTGTACACAGAGGCCAAAGAAAGGTGTCAGATCCTCCTGAACTGGTGATATAGACAGTTATAAGCCACCATGTGCATTCTAGGAATCAAATTTGGGTGCTCCAAGATAATGGTAAGTACTCTTAACCACTGAGCCATTTTCCCAACCCTGGATCTTATTTTTTAAGTATATAGCAGCCAATTAAAAGAAGTAGGGGAATGTCAAGGCAGTGAGGTGGGAGTGGGTATGTGGGTGGGGAAGCGCCCTCATAGAAGTAGGGAGAGGGGGATGGGATAGGGGGTTTACTGAGGGGAAGCCAGGAAAGGGGATAACATTTGGAATGTAAATAAAGAAAACAACCAACTAAAAAAATGAAGTTTAGAAACCCCAAACCACAATCCCATTGGTCTTTTTGAGGTTTATCAGCTTTCCTTGATTATATATTTCTGAAGTTGTTGCTAGTCTTTAGTGAATTCCAAAGTTCTGAAAGTGTCAGTTATGACATTTGGCCAATAATTTTTGTTGTTTCTATGAACAAGCAGGTTTATCATGATCCTTAGTCTATCATTCTATCCAACTATACTTCTACGGTATGGTTTTAATTCTTAACATGGAAGAATATCAACTTTTATCAAATAGTGTATCTCTATCTGATAGCCACACCATTTTAATCTTTAATCTATTGATATACAGTGAATTACATTTAATTGTACAAAGATAACGTAGTATTCTTGGGATGTAAACTAATTGGTTACTGCTATAGCTTGAATGCATGTAGATCCAAAATTGATGCTGAAATAAAACTGCAATTATAACAATAGTAAGGGGTAGGACATTTTAGAACCTCTGCCTTTATAAATCAATTAACACATTATTAAAAGAGTGGATTTATTATAAAAGAGTGATTCCAAGCTATTCTTTTACTGTACTTTGCCCTCCTGTCTTTCCCATAGAGGATGGCACATTAACAAGTACCTAGCTACATATTAGCACCTTGTGTTTCTAGTACCAATAATGGTATGGAAATTAATTTCTGCTTTTTATAAATCACCCATGTTGAGATATTCTTTTATAGCAGCAAAAAAGAACTTGAATAGTTTCTTCTTTTTCTTATTTTATTAGATATTTTCTTTATTTACATGTCATACGATTTCTCCTTTCCCAGTTTGCCCTCCAAAAAAAAACCAAAAAAAAACAACAACAAGAACAAACCCCTGTTCCCTCCCCCTCCCCCTGCTCACCACCCACCCTCTCCTGCTTACTGGCTCTGGCATTCCCCTACAGTGGGGCACAAAACCTTCACAGGACCAAGGGCCTCTCCTCCCATTGATGACCGACTTGGCAGTCCTCTACTATACACATGCTGCTGGAGCCATGAGTCCCCCCATGTATAGTCTTTGGTTGGTGGTTGAGTCCCTGGGAGATCTGAGGGTACTAGTTAGTTCATATTGTTCTTCATCCTAAGGGGCTGCAAACTCTTCAGCTCCTTCGGTCCTTTCTTTAATTCCTTCATTGGGGACCCTGTGCTCAGTCCAATGGATGGCTGTGAGCCTCTACTTCTATATTAGTCAGTTACTGTCAGAGCCTCTCAGGAGAAAGCTATTATCAGGCTGGATTGTCCTTCCTTCAGTCTCTGCTCCATAGTTAGTCCCTGCAACTCCTTCCATGGATATTTTGTTCCCCCTTTTAAGAAGGAATGAAGTGTCCACATTTTGGTTTTCCTTCTTGAGTTTCTTGTGGTTTGTGGATTGTACTTCGTGTATTCCCAACTTCTGGGCTAATAACCACTTATCAGAGAGTGGATACCATGTATGTTCTTTTGTGTGGGTTTCTAATTCTTATCAAATGGGTTTTGATATATTAGGCTTTTAAAAATATTCCTATTTTATCAAATTTTCATATTTTTAGAGAGAATATTCCTCATAATTTCTTACCTCTAATTTGAATCATCTATAACAATTATTTTTCATTATGAAAATTTTACCAAAAAATATAAAACACACAATTTTTCTCTACTTAAAAAAGTTTTGATTCTGATAGCTAATTTTTCTAAATATACTTGGCTTTTAAATTTTCTGCTTATTCTCATTTTAAAGGTGAACATATTAGGAGTTACTACATTAGCATGTTCCTTATCAGATAACACATGATGAGCAAAATTTATAAAGTAGTCCTTATTAGTAAAAGATCACTTAAGACATTTTTCTAAGATGTGTCACAGGACCTCCATTATTCAATGCTTTGATGGTTTTTGAGTTGGCTGTAAAAAGATTTTCTGACATTACCCTTGCCTAATTGAAAGTTGAAAAAACATCCTCATTTTAAAAGATGATATCTGTTAGAGTGAAGAACAATGCACATCAACGTTAGATAAAAAGAAATTTGAAAAATGTGTGCTGGATTTCTCCATCTAGTCCTCTGACATTAAACAATTAAGACTATGTATACTACCAAAGGACAAAATTGTGAGAGCATGTGAATAGCTGAATAACAGAAGTCTGGAGAGTGGAGTACACACATTCTGAGTAGTTTCTATGTCTTGAGGCACATACACTTTTCTCTTCCTTTCATCTCTAATGTGTTACTAATGTCATCTGCTGTACTCGCCATCTGCATGCTATGAGATCCAGGTCCAAGAGATTAATTTGAATCTCTTTTATAATTTCCATCCTCTATGTAGTTTTCGTAACAGATGAAATAGCTACAACTATGTCATATTCTTGTTTGTAAAAATCCTAAACAATGTGCAAGTTATGGATTAGCTTTGACTTCTCATGGTAGCTTTCAAATGACTTTTCTAACCATGAGGAGCTCAAGCATCCTTTAAAAATATACTTAAGGGCTTACCTTTCCAGGCAGTTGCACCTTCATGTCTTTTCCTTTTTCACAATTCTTTGTCAAGTTTCCTCATTTTAAAAAATAAGACTTCTTATAGATATTAATGGTATAGGATCCACAGTTTCCTAGTTTTGAGCTATATTTTCAATTTGTGTAATTTTTATTCTTGCTTTTAAATTTTTTGACGGCATATATAGAACATTGTTGCAAGAATGCAACCACTAGTCCAAAGGAACCAAATACACACATGAAAATCCAGAAACACCATAAAGGTAAAAGTTTATGGGCCAAGGTAAAGACCTCAGACAGGCTGAACATGCTAGATATTTGGTAATATGGTGCCTGTAGCTAACTCATTTTCTCCTGGGACAAAAAGGTGAATGGGAGACTCTATATACTGGGTAGTACACTAGTAAGATATGATTTCACTGTTCTCCATGTAGGAAAAAAGAAACTTGTTAGAGCTATTCACAAAAATAAGTCCATTAGTGTCTCAGTTGTGAGAAGGGCTCTAAGGAAGGTCGGATGTCAACAGAGATAGCAATAGAATGTATCAGGAGAAGTCCCTGGTTCCTACTAGCACAGGTGGAGAACAGTGTTACTCCTGAGGCTCATGCACCTCTGCTTGTGGAAACCTCTTCCCTGTGAATACATATTAGTCTTCACCCACAATTTCCAGCATGGCCAACTTCTGGCATGTGAATATTTGCCTCAGCTCACTACCATCACCTTCCCCAAACACACCACAAATGCCAAATCTAGTAGGGCACTAACATGGCCTTCAGACTTGAAATAAGAATAGGATTCCCAATGCAGAGAGACTACCCATAGTGACACGCTAAATGCAATGATTTCTCACTGAAAAACAAAAACCAAGGAAACACAAGCAGACTCTAGGGAAAAGCAAAGTGATAGAACATAGAGGGTAACCAAGAAATGAGGCAATGTAGGTGCGCCAGAGAGAATGTCAAGGGACAGAAGCACATCTCCACAGATAGTTAAGTACAGTCACTTTAACACACACACACACACACACACCAGAGGGACAGAATAAGGAAGAGGCAGGAGAACACAGAACACACCACTGAATCTCACGTGTATGGGAAATATAGAGAGGAACACCCTCTCTTTGCCCTCTCACCCTCATGAACTCAGGTGGGGAAGTGAGAATGGGTGGGCATGGCAGTATGGAAGACCCTAGGAGGCTAAGGAACCGCCTCTCATCTCTAACCAGACCACCTAGTGGGCACTCCAACTACAGGAGCAACAAATTGATGCTCTGTGCCTTTTAAGCCCTTCCCCCACCCACCAGGGCTAGACTAGGTAGGGGCGTGGCTTCCTGACCAAACAATGCAAGGGCGTGGCTATTCCTTGTCCAGCAAGAGGAAGTTCAGTGGAAGTGCATGAAGGTCCTGGCTAAATTCCTGTAAAACAACAAAATGGGGGTGATTAGTACAAAGTTACAAGAATTTCACCTGGCTGAATCAAAAAGTGCCACCACTCAAGTTGGGAAGAAGGATGAGAAATCCAAATATAACGTCAAGGTGAGCTGTTCCACCTCTGGTCCTTGTCTAGTTTCCCTCCCTTGTCCTCACAGCACATACCCCACCCCCTACCCCGAGGCCTCACCCCTTCCCATGAGCTCCTGTTTCCTTCCCATCTCCACTTTCTCTCACCAAACGAATCCCTCCCTGTGATCTCCTTCCAGGTAACTAAGAAACCAGTGGTGATGAAGAAATTTGATCAAGCCTGTGTGAAAAAGCCACTCCCCCCAAGAGCTCAGACCCCCTTGGTTAAAAAGAGAGAAAGAAAACCAGAAAGATTAGGCCTTTACCATCGCCTAAACGAGAAGCTTAACCAGGATATACAAAATGAACTTGACAAAAGCGAGGACAGCAGTACCAGCAGCACCACAAGTGATGACCTGGATAGCCAGTGAAGCAGGGTGGAGGCCAGAGACTTCAGAACCATGTGTCAGAGGTCTCCACCCTGACCATCGGGCAACTGTGAAGATGGCGACTTTGCAGCCTCTGGTGGTCAGATGATGAAATAAAATCAAACTCTTAGGAGGGAATGCCTGTCTCTGTGTTCTCTGATGGGAGCCAGGGGAGTGGGGGGTAGGGGGAGGGGGAGGCTAGGAAGGGGAGAGGAGAGCAAGAGGAAGGGAGGAGGGGGGGGATGGATGGGAGGGGGATGGTATGGAAATGGGGAGGGCACGGAAGGAAGGTGGGTGGTTGGCAAGGGTGGGACATTTGCAGAGTGTGGAGCAGGATGCAAACACATAGGAAGAGAAGGAGGCGGGGCCTCTGAGATTGAGGGTCTAAGGTGAACCAGATAGAGGAGATAAGTGTTGGTTATTCGGGCCACTTGAGAGGCAGGAAAGGCTTTCCGTGCAGTGGATTCCCTCGGTAAACTTTGTAAACCCTTAAGGCAGAGAGGAGGCCAGGCCCCTGTCTGAGGAGCCCCAACAGGCAGGACCTGCTTCCCAGACCTCCCTAACATAACTGTATTTCCAGACTCTGTAACTGCCACAAGGTTCATCACCAGCCCCTCAACAGGACTCTCCCCAGATCATACTAGATTTAGGTGACAGTCTGAACAGAAGCCATCAATCCTTGAATACTAAAACCCACAATTCCTGAACTTCTCACAGAAACCTACCAATCCCTGCGCAGGAAAGCCCATCAGTCCCTGAGCTCCCCCAAACTCAAGACTTGAAATCTCACCAACCCTCTCACCCTGGACATCTCTACCCTAGACAGTGCCACGCAGCAAGAACCCCTATATAATAAGCACTGTCCTTTGTCCAGTTGCCTGCTGTCTGTTCCCTCTTGGGAGCATAGGCAGCCACTCCTGGATCCATTCCTCCGCAATCAGGACCAATGAATCCAGTAAATCTCTTTCATGAGACTTGCTGCCTGGTGTGACGCCCTCATTAAAAGAAGACAAGAAGTAGTGAAGAGAAGAAGGAAAGAAGCAAAGAGAAGGGTCAGACCTGAAGCTCCTCAGCTCCTCAGCTCAGTTAGAGACACACTCCCTGGGGCTGCACTGCCTCTGCTGAGGAGGCTTCCTCTCAGAGCTGTGTGCTTCCTGGCTCCTGGGTCTCAGGATGCCCTTCCATTGGGTTATGTTGAGGTTTGGTCTTACTGTCGATTGTAATGCTAACTGTGGGCCCCCAAGACCTGGAGTGTGCACATAGAGTCAAGTGACTCTGTCCTCAAATTATTTCTGATTGGCAAATAAAAATGCCAACAGCCAATAGCTAGACAGAAGAGACATAGGTGGGGTTTAGGTTACCTGGGCTTGGGGTCAGAGGAGAACCTTGACAAAAGAAGAAATGGTGGAGGAGGAAGAGAAGCCTCCATGGGTTAGGAGTCATAAAAACATGGCCCCCAGAGCTGGCCAACTGGAGCAAAGGAGCAGCCCAGATGAAACATAGTAAATAATAACTCAGCTTATCAATAGGAAAGTTGATTCTAACAGAATAGAGGGTAGTCATCTGCCCAGCTCTAGTGCTGTTTAAGGCTTATTATAAATATAAAGGTTGCATGTGTGCTTTACTGGGGATCTAATTGGTCTAAGGTGGGGTACAAACCCCAGGTAGGGATTAAATCATTTCTACAACAGGGATAACTTCTCCCCCTCAGAGCTGTGGTTTCTGGGCTTCCGAGTCCCAAGACACCTTCCCATCTGAGCAGAAAGGCCAACGATAAGGACTTAGTCACAGCATGGCAGTGCACACAAACTTCCCCTTACAGGTTTAACCAACAGGAGTTATCACATGTACAATGACAACTCTTGCACAGAGGCAGACATGGCAGTACACACAAACTTCCCCTTACAGGCTTGACCAATAGGAGTTATCACATGTACAACGACAACTCTTGCACAGAGATGACCTCAGCTGACAGGAGTTATCACATGTACAATGACAACTCTTGCATAGAGGCAGACAGTGACTTCAGCTGGCAGCCAGCTGATCCTGAGATAGAAACAATGAACTGCCCTCAAAACCATCAGCCCCCTCAACCCACTGAAATCTATCACAAAGACAAAATGATGGTGTTTGGGGAGGGTCTAACCCACTTTGTCATTAAGCAGCTCTGGGTGTAGCATGGCTTCCTGAGGATGGGAACAGTAAACTCGGACTGCACTTGGCAGATGCTATCTATCTGGAGAATTTTATGATCTGAACGGAGCAGAAGAAAGTGGTCCTGTTATTATTATGCCCATCTTCCTCTACAACATTTAATACCAAAGGATACTGATGAATAAATACCATCCCCAGTCTTTCCTTGTTCTAAATTCTGAATGTTCG
>JADRCD010081974.1:0-14269 GCA_019843815.1 Montemys delectorum | reverse complement strand
AAGTCCTGGCCAAGAGAAATATGAATAGAATCATCCCATGGCAACTCCAGAGAAGATACCTTTGGAGACATGCCCTACACAAGAAGAGGACTTTACAACAGGGATCTGAAGTAAAGGCACCAATGAATCAGATACAATGCACGCAGCACAAGGCATAGTACCCCCAAAGTCTGGCAGTGGTAACAGAATTCAAACATTTCAAAAGAAACAAACTGTTGCAGTTTTGACTCCTTTACTGCTACATCCTCAGCCTGAGAAGATGAATTCTTAGAACCACAGGCATACTGACCTATCTTGTGTGGACTGAACAGCCCATAAGTAACAGCAGTTACGAGGATCATTCTCAGGCTCTTGAAAGACAACTGCATAGACAGGAACTCTTCCACCTTCCAACTGTGTATAGTATCTAAAACAAACAAAATAATACTCTGTTTATTTTCAAATTAAAAGTTTATTTTTGAGAAAAAAGGTACCTCATGTAAAAACCCGGGTTAAGGAAAAACTGTTTTTACAGTTTCCTAAATTCAGTATTCTGGGGTATATAGCTAAGTTGTCTTACCTTCAACCACACACAAACCCTACCAGCTATCACTCCCAGGCAGAAGAGGGACGACAACTGCTAAATCATATGTATACACTTATGTGATAACTAGCTTTTAAGAGTCACACCAATCCACACCGTATGGGGTCATTTCTCATATCCTATTCCTCAGAGAGTGCCGAGAAGCAGAGACATCACCATAACATTCCAACCCAACCACGTGGGAATTTGGTCACCACTGTTCGTTGCTTTATTAGAGTCTCATGTCACCTAAGCTGCTCTCAGATTTGCTATGTAGCTGAAGCTGGCCTGACCCTCCTAATCCTTCTCCTCCATCTTCCATCTCTCCAGTGCTAGAGACACATGACTGCTCTTATCTTTGCCCAGCTATCCCTTGGGTTTAAAGTTAATTTTCTACAATAGATAAAGGTCTATGGGATGGCTCAGCCTGTGAATCATGTGCTACCAAGTGCAATGGCCTGAATTTAAGCCCTAGGGTCTACATGGTACAAGGAGAGAAGAGAGACCCCTGCACATCAACCTACCCACTATATGCACACGCATACCATACCCCACCTCAGCACCACACAACTAAAACATTAGGGACAAAAAGGCAATGAGTAAGAAACTAAAGGGTTTTCATAATCAGCCTTAACTCATAATAAGCCCAAAAATAAATGTTAGAGAAAACAATGCAGTACATGTAACAACTGCCCAGATGCTGTATTAGCAGCAACTCAAAAACAAAGCTAATAAAAGGTTACAATGAAATACAACAGAGAAGAAAAGCCTGTAAGAAAGACATAATACCCAAGGAAACATGCCAATACACCTGAATAAAGGATAAAATTTGAAAACTTACATATCAAATGGGCACTGACCCATCTTTTAACTAAAATTAAAACCTGGTGTTTAATTTGCTGCCTTTTTCAATATTACCTGCTGCTTTACTTCCATGCAAGTTTTAATTAAATTATATTTAAGGAAAAATTTTGACAGCATAAAAAAAATTTACCAAGTATTCAATAATTGGTTAAAAAAATACCAAGAACACTTAAAAACTGTTGCTTTTAATAGATTAGAGGCAGCAGAGTTCTCAAAGAATGCATAGTATAAACATAATGCAGTTTATCCAGTCATATTTGATCAGCAAATGGGTCATCACAGTGATTGTAATGCCCCTCCCCCTTTCTTGTTTTTGAGCTATGGTTCTCTGTAAAGCCCAGAGCTGCATGGACCTTGCTTCACTCCCCATGCCAGCCTCCAATTTTGATCCTCTACTCAGATGCTTTATAAATTCTGAAAGAACCAACCTAAATTCACATGCTAAATAATTTCCTTATCAAACAATGACTTAATTCAATAAATTACTCATACTATCATTTTCCTTATACTAATTTTCAAATAATTGATACATTATATTTTAAAAGAAATGATTAATCAACAACTAAGAGAAAAAAATTATACTTACTCTCTTTTCATGCTTTTCATGTTCCAAAGTGCTAAGTAGCCATCAGAAAAACCCACAGCAAGCTGATTTGTCCTGCTGATGTAACTGAGAGTAGAAACGGCTACTCCCTTTGGGCTTACTAACTGGAAACACAGGTGGCGCCCCTCTCTCATAACACTCTCTCTGATGTGTGGTACTTCAGCTGGGATACCAGTGATAACTTCAAGGTCTAAAACCAAAAAGATTAAGTTTCTTAAGATTAAGAAACTAAGTATAATTCCTACATTCCACATAAAGGTGTATACTGTAGAATGTCAAGATGGTCACTTGATAAGACACCTACCACCAAGGCTAATGACCTGAGTCCAATTCCTGGGACCCACATGGTACAAGGAGAGAACCATCTCCTCCTCCAAGTTGTCCTCTGGCCTGTACACCATGACAGACATGTCCCTCATACACATAAACACATGCACACAAAATAAAGACAAGATGATTTTCATTGTTCTTAAGAAAGTCCCATGAAATAGGCAGAGCTGGCCTGGGGCTTTACAGATCCCATCCATGTTACCCTGAACTCACAATCCTGCTGTTCCAGCCACCCACGTCCTACATTTTTCAAGGCCTATTTTGGTATATCAACACGCCAATAAAATTAAGTCACTTAATCAAGAAGACTAGAATGCCCAGGTACACATAAAAAAAAAATTCTATATGAAACAACTGGCCATTTAAAAAACAATCCAGATCTCTGAGTTTAACAGCACAGTGTACAGAGCAAGTTTCAGGACAGCTGGGGCCATACAGAGAAACACTATCTGGAAAAGTCAAAAATTCTATTCCACCACAACGCTCGAATGCTCATTTTTGTTTCCCAATAACGAATAGATGACTTACCTGATGCTTCTACTTCATTCTGACTGCATGACAAGTCATCCAAACATAGGTCAATAAGAAGGATCTGTCCAACATCAGTTACCACAGCAGCCACGCCAAAAAGCCATCGAAGACTTGGATGTAAATGCTGCGTACTTGCACTGGCTCCTCCATGGTTAATGATAGGCTCAATAGCTGTTACCTAGGATCCAGAGTGTGATTAGAAGCTAAATCAACTGTACAACAAATAAGACTTTATATTAGGGCAGGTTAGTAATAAACAGCCTTAATACACAGAACCACCATAATCTGTATGACACTTAATAATCTAAGTAAACAGTGAAAATCTCAAATACACAACAAAATTATGCCATTATTCAAGAGAATAAAACTTGAAAATTAGCTGGGCAGTGGTGGCACACGCCTTTAATCCCAGCACTTGGGAGGCAGAGGCAGGTGGATTTCTGAGTTCGAGGCCAGCCTGGTCTACAGAGTGAGTTCCAGGACAGCCAGGGCTACACAGAGAAACCCTGTCTCAAAAAACCAAAACCAAACAAACAAACAAAACCATGAAAATTAACCAATGTTTACTGACATCTTAGTCTATGTTAGTCATTTGCTAGCTGGCTCATTCTGTTTATATAATCTTTTTACTAAATTATGTCTAATTATCTGTTTAAAGATGAAGTAGATGGAAGCTTGAAACACAAACTTAAAAATCATAAAATTCTTAAGCACACAACTCAAACCAATACTGTTTTAGTTTAGAGCTCATAAGCAGCCAATTCAGAATTATCCAAAGTAAGAAGAGCAATCTAATCATTTCAGAATATTTTAGTTTACTCTTTTGCGGTAGTTTGAATAAGAATGTCCTCCATACATGTGAATGTTTAGTCACCAGGCAGCAGAACCCTGCCCCTGTTAGAACAGGTGTGGCTTTGAGATCTCAAAAGCATGTGATAGGCTCTGGTTCTGTCCCTGTTCTATCTCTGCCTGGGAATCAGGATACAGCTCTCAGCTACTTGCCCACCATGCCTGCGGGCTACCACACTCCTGGCCATGATTATAATGGATTAGGCCTTTGAGACTGTAGGCAAGCCCTCAATTAAATGTCTTCTGAGAGTCGCCTTGGTCATAGAACAGTGACCAAGACATTTTCCAAATTACATAACAGCAGAAAGGGCAATGTGTGCATACACACCCCAGACAAGATGTCTGTTATTTTTATCAAAGCAGATAAAACCAGGGCTTAGAAATGGCTTAGCTGCTCTTTCAGAGATGTAGGGTTCAATTCCCGGTACCCATATGATGGCTAACAACCATCTTTAATTTCCGTTCCAGCAGACACAATGCCCTCTTCTAGCCTCTGTGGGGATTGCTTAAACATAGCACAGATATACGCAGGCAAAACAAACAAACAAACAACATTATTTAAATTTCAATATATTTTAAGAGATGGGTACCAACTCTCTTTATAATCTCCTTTTTTCTTTTAAGTTTGGGTCTCACTATGTAGCCCTGATTTATTGGGAACCTTATACATAGAAGATGAAGCTGCCTCAACATATGAGACCTACCTGTCTCCTGTCTATCTCCTGAGTGCTAGGATTAAATGAATGTCATCTTAAACTTGATGAGGCCAGTAAAATGGTTCAGAGAGTAAAGCTACATGCTACCCAATGTTACAAGCCCGACAACCTGAATATGACGTCGAGAACCCAAATAAAGGTAAAAGGGAAAGTTTGAGTCCCACAAGATGTCCTCTGACCAACAAATGAGCACATGATGCATGCATGTACACACACACATGTGCGCCTAAAGAAAAATTTTTGGACTTTATATCGAAGGTGATAATTACATGAAAATACATTAATTATTAATGTACAAGTCAATGAGTTTTTAAGGTAAGCACATCTTGTGAGCTTTCAGCTTGAAATGCAAAACTATCAAGGTATCTTAAATAGTACATACCCTTCCAGGAAGAACAACTGCTTTGACCACTCTTGATATACCAAGGTCATAAAGACAAAGAACACTCCCATCTGCTTCTTCCAATCCTATTAACAATCCAGTCCTCTTATGCCAAGAGAATTCTTTCACTGCAAGGACTACAGGAGGCTGTTCATTTACTCCATTGAATCTATATGCAGATAACCGCTCTCCTGTTAGGGAGTTTACAACTTCAAGTTGTGGACCACAAGCTAAGCATGCTAGTCCATTTTTCCCTATGGAGAAAAAAAAAAAAAGAAACATTTACTTTATTACACAAACTATTGTAAGTCCCTCCCGAATTGAAAGTAAAGCATTTATAGAGTACAGTGTGACTCAAAATAAATAAAATAAAAAATAAAAAGCAACTATAGCAGTAAAACCACGCAGTAAATATACTCATCATAGCTCAGCGACCTCAAGCTTAACGCAGTTTAAGTCTAAGTCAACACAAGAGCAGGGCAGTGGTGGCGCACGCCTTTAGTCCCAGCACTTGGGAGGCAGAGACTGCAGGATTTCCGAGTTTGAGGCCAACCTGGTCTACAGAGTGAGTTCCAGGATAGCCAGGGCTACACAGAGAAACCCTGTCTTGAAAAACCAAAAAATAAAAAAATAAAAATAAAAAAATAAAAGTTAACACAAGTCTATACAAGCAGATCCCAAGACCAGGTATTGTAGGATACCAAGATAGACCAACAAGAACTACAATACATGAGCCATCTGAGGTGCTAGTGGTCAATGATGTTTAACAACAGAAAGTATCAGGATTCCTTTTTTTGTCTCCTAATCCTATTCAAATTGTACTCTTCTTTCTTTAAAGTTACTGGATAGTCCAAAGCAGGTACATAACAATCTAATTTGTTTTTGTTTTTTTGTTTTTGTTTTTGCTTTTCCGAGACAGGGTTTCTCTGTGTAGCCCTGGCTGTCCTGGAACTCACTCTGTAGACCAGGCTGGCCTCGAACTCAGAAATCCACCTGCCTTTGCCTCCCAAGTGCTGAGATTATAGGCGTGAGCCACCACTGCCCGGCAACAATCTAATTTGTTCAATGTTAACTAGCCACTAAGCAAAACAAAACAAGTAAGAGAAACAAAAAGGACAAGAGAGCAGAGTAGATAGAGTGAAATGATGTACTAGTCAGGCTCTGTGAGAAGAATAGACTGACTAGTTTCATCTTAGCGAATACGACTTGCTTATTAAGGGGTAGATATGAAGAATAAAAAAATTAAACACGTACCCTAAACTGGACATGATGGTGCATGCTTGTAATACCAGCATTTAAGAGACAGGAGGAGAATGGGATTATATAGTAAGACTTTCTCTCAAGAAAGAACAAACTCAAATCAAGCAGATCCTCCATTTTCTCATGAGCAATTAGATTAATGAAGGTAGCTTTACTACTACCATTACTGTGTAAAAATTTTCTTCTAATGAAAACCCTACCCCCAGCAGAGGGGAGATTCATGATGCCCTGAAAGTAAACAAAGTGTACACAGCTGGGAAAGCTTAAACTTGCGGAAGGGTCATGGGGTCCCCCTCCCACAAAAACTGACAACAGTCTCCACTAGCAAGATGTACGGAAGACTCCAGGGGAGCAACTTTCATGAGTTATCATCTACGTCGGGGATTGCCTCTGTGTCACCCCTTTTCCTGTAGTGTCCCTCACCCATACTCCTGTAAGTAATTCCAACAAACTCACTGGTTTGTCAAGCTGGACTCTGATTGTTCCTTTGCTCTGCTGTGGCTTCTGTATCTAGGTTAAGCAGTGAGAAGCCTCACACAAAAGTCATTCATCCAGACACATGGATGGATAACTACAATAGCTTATAGTTGAAGGATACTATATACTGTTTAAGAAAATAGCAAGACATGACACAATGGAGACCTAAGCTCCATTTATCTTTGTACCAGGATCACATTAATTAACCATTTTTATTCTCAGCTACACAGAATAATACCTACTTAGAAAAGTTTTCTACCTTCTTCAACAAAAGGCTGTCATGGTACCTAACAAAGCAAGCACCATTACTTTTAATTAAAGACAACAGCACTATAAAAAGGTTGATGGAAGATATCTGCAGCCAGGCATGGTAACATACACATACATTTAGTCCCAGTACTCAGAAGGCAGAGGCATTCAAATCTCAAGAGTTAAAGGCCAGCTTGGTCAATGTATTGAGTTCCAGGACAGACCTTAGAGCTACAGTGAGACTTAGTCTCAAAAAATAATAAAAAGGAAAAGGGAAAAGAAGACGTATCAACATACAAAAGCCATACATATATTAAGGTCTTATTCAGTGAGATTCCTCTTTTACACTTCCATACGTAGAGAAAGATCGAGTGCTGTTCCATTAGGATCCCAGCCAGGCAGGAACAATAGTGGGCCTGTGTACTGTGGGACTCACAAAACAATCTTAGCACACCTGCAGTCCCAAGGCCTGCACTTATGCAGCCTCTTCCATAGCAAGACACAAACATACCAAGAAGCACAGAGGAGCCATCGCAGTGATGTATTCCTATCTATTTGGGAAAGTGATCAAGATGACAAGAAACCAAAGTTGATTGGGAAATAGAGTGAGACCTAACATCCCCTAGAGGAAAAAAAGCATGGCTAGACATTCTAGATGTGTGCCAGAAGCAAACAAACAAAGCCGCAAAACAAAAACCAAAAAAACAAAACACCTAAGGGCAGGATTTGTTGAAAAGGGAAAGACCAAGACTGGAGAGATGGCGCACTCACTGTTCTTGTGATGACCTGGGTTTGGTTCCCAGCACCCACCTATCATTTATAACTCTTGTTCTAGGACATCTGATGCCCTCTTCTGATCTCTGAGGGCAATGTATCCATATGGTACACATGCAAATATGCAGGCAAAACACTTCCAAGCATAAATCTTTATAAAAAATTAAAAAGAAAACCCAACCTGTGCAAATATATTTAGAATTTAAAACATCTTACAAATGTATAAGTCACATAAGATTTCATTTATATTATGACTACTTACTGTATGTAATTAGGTACTCCATAGTAAATATAACTCCAAATTTTTTGACATCATAGAAAATGGCTTTTTAAAAACAGAATTTTCAGCCAGGTAGTAGTGGAATAAGCCTTTAATCCCAGTGCTTAAAAGGCAGAGGAAGGTGGGTCTCTAAGTTTGAGGCCAGCCTGGTCTACAGAGTGAGTTCCAGAACAGCCAGGGCTACACAGAGAAAAAGCCTGTCTTGAATGAATGAACAAATGAATGAATGATTTCTAGGCTGACGTGGCAGTGGTGGTACACACCTTCAATTCCAGCACTTATAAGGCAGAGGCAGGTGGATCTCTGTGAGTTCCAGGGCAGCCTGGTCTATAGAGAGAATTCCAGGCCAGCCAAGACTACACAGAGAAACCCTGTCTCAAAAAACAAACAAACAGGTGGTGGTGGCGCAAGCCTTTAATCCCAGCACTTGGGAGGCAGAGGCAGGCAGATTTCTGAGTTTGAGGCCAGCCTGGTCTACAGAGTGAGTTCCAGGACAGCCAAGGCTACACAGAGAAACCCTGTCTCGAAAAACCAAAAAAACCCCAACCCTCCCACCCCTCCACCCCCACCCCCCGCCCAAAACAACAACCACCACTGCCAAAAAAATTCTTTTCAGGCTGTTAAGATGGCTCAGTGTGCAAAGACCTGATGATTTGAATTCAATCCCTAGGATCCATATTTCAGAGGACAAGCCCACTCTGACTAGCTGCCCTCTCACTTCATAAAATGTGATTCCCCCCCCCCAAAAAAAACAAATGAATACATGTATATAATTCTTCTCAGTGGAAGTTTTAGAGACTCCTGGTAAATGACCAACTATCTTCTATTTTAAATCTAGTATTACTTTGTACATTTAAAATATATGTATATTCATTACACTTTGATATATCGTTTCTTCATTTTTTTGGGGGGGGGGGTGTTTTAAGACAGGGTTTCTCTGTATAGCCCTAGCTATTCTGGATCTCACTCTGTAGACCAGGCTGGCCTCAAACTCAGAAATCTGCCTGTCTCTGCCTCCCAAGTGCTGGGATTAAAGGCGGGCGCCACCACTGCCTGGCTCGCCACTTCATTGTTAAGTTGCAGGTATATCCCTTTTGGTTTTGGGTGTTTAGACAGTTTTTTGCTTCCTTTACAACTTTTTTCCTCTCACAGAGAACAAAATGTGCCTATGGTAGGGAGTCCAACAGGCTCTTACCCCTCAAAAGCTACCTGCAGGTTTTTAATATGTCCTAACAATACTGAACTAAAAGCTTCCTTTGGTTTCTACTAGCTGGCCCAAGGAAGCTTACTGTCCTGTTTTATAACTTTCTACCCCATGTAATATTAGCATGCCAGTTTAGTTTACATAACTTTACTTTATATTCAACTAAAATAAATTTATAATAACCATTCAAATTTCTAGCAGGGAAATTTTTTTTTGAACTATTAACTTCTTCCCAGATAAGAAAATGAGGGCTCCTCTGTGTGTAAGTATGGGCGTATGCATTTATCAATGAATGTGCAAGCCAAAAGAAGGTACTGGGTGTCCTGCTTCGTTCCCTTGAAACAAGGTCTTCCACTGGACTTGGAACTAAGACAGCAGACAAGGAAGCCCCAGTGACCCTTTCTGTCCCCACCACATACAGTGCTGGGGTGACAGGTGTGTAAGAGATGTATAGTTGCAACTGTTCATGTGAGGCCAGAGGCTAACTTTAGGTATCTTTTATGGCTCTCCTCCATTTTCCTCTTGTGACTTTCTTCCCCCATTTTTGACTACAGTGGCAAGGGAGTAAGGCCTTTCAAACCTACCTCCTCTTAGCAGTTCTGGGGTTAGATACGAACCACTATGTCCTGCTTTTACATACCTGATGCAGATTTGGAACTCACGTTCTCATGCTTACAATACACACTTTACTGAGTTATCTCCCCACCCTTTATGAGTTTTTAATAAGAAAAACAATTAGAATCCATTGTCCCATAAATTTACTCATATGTTCCAGAGCATAGCTTAACATTCATAGTTACAGGTACTATATAAGTATATTCTGCCTGGATTTTTTTTTTTTTTTTTTAAGAAATGTGTATAAATGTATGTATACATACATATATATGCATATATATATATATATTGCTAATTTAAAAAAATATTTATTTTACTTAAGTGTGGGTGTGTTTATCTCTATGAGGACATGAGATTGCCTATGGAGGCAGAAGAGGGCGTTAAATCTCTTGAAGCTGAAATTATAGGAACTACAGAGTTCTATAGTTCCTATAGAATGGTTGAACATCCCAGCTCCAGTCTTCATGATTAAGCAACAAGTGCTCTGAATTGCTAAGCTTCCTCTGCACCTATGCATGTCTATGCATAGCTATGTGTGGTACAATTAAGCTAAACCTAGGACTGAATAGGGCCAGGCAGCAAGTGTCTTACTACTGAGCTCTAGTCTCAAATTAGTGACTCTACAGCAATGTTACTTACCTGCAGCAAACTTCCCACGAAGCACGGACTCTAGTGTTATCTCATCTTCTCCAAGAGCTTCAATAGTCACTTCTGGGAACTGCAGGAGATCACTAGTCACTTGAGCTGTCAAGTCTTGCATACTTCCACTGTAAATATTTTTAAAAAATAAAATAATTATGACTGTTCTATTATACAGTACATCTTGCTATTTCTAGTCAAGATAAATGTGATGGCAAACAAGCTACATATAAAAGTAAATAAAGTAAAATAAGTATACACATACAGGTCTAATGTAGTCTCACTTATAAGATTTGGTTTCCAAAGAAAGCATTTCCTTCAAGCAGCCTTAGAACGTATTCACAAAGCCTCCTGAGGCTGTCCTTTATTTCCACATTCTGTGAAAACCACTTCCATGTTATTGACCTTACTGCCCAACCTTCAGAGAGCAACAGCAGACAGGCAGGTAAACACAGGGAATGTCCACATTTAGAGTTAACCTCTTTTCTACACTTCATTCCTTTTCCTTTTGTGCTGGGAACCGAACCCAGTACTAAACTATTATCTTCAACCCTATAAAGATGGTTTTTCAGTAAAAGATGGTTTTTCAGTAAAAATGGAAAAAAATCCATAATGTCCAGATTCTCCAAAACCCACAAAAATTGAATCTGATACCTATCTTTTATTGGACAGAAAAAAATCTAAATTATCTCTAATTTTCAATATACATAAGACTAAAATCTCTTCACAACTTCTGTTGTAAATAACCAAAGAGGAGGACAGGAGAGACATCTCAGTTGTTAAGAACAGTTGTTGCTTTTGGGGAAGATACAGGTTTGATTCTCAGTACCCACGTGGTGGCTCACAACTACTAACATAACTCCAGTTGCAGGGAATCTAATGCCTTCTGACCTCCACAGGCACCAGGCATGCAGCAGGCATGTGGTTCATAAATACATGCAGACAAAACATCTACATGCAGACAAAACACCTATGCACATAAAATAATACCAAAAATTCTGGTTAAATATGAAAGCATCTTTCTGAAAGATTGAAATAAAAAGCAGAGAGGACGGGGGAAGGAGAAGGAGGACGGACAATAAGAATTCTGCGAGAGACAAGCTGGCTTTGCTCTTAAATAGTAACTATCAAATCTAGTCCTTGTGATCCCATCTTTTTAATGTACTCAGTTCCAAAGAGGCAGACTCCTCAGGCTAGACATGAAGATAGACCTATAATCTTGGTATTTGGGAGACAAAATGAGTAAGATAGCCGTAAGTTCCAAGCCAGTCTGGGCTACATGTTAAGTTCTAGACCAGCCAGTAACATACAGCAAGACCCTAGTTGAAAGTAAAGCTCAGCCTTAAAGCAGAGCTTAATGCAAGTGTACACTGTCAGAATTACTATACCGGGTCATTAAGTCTGTTGCTTCAGTAACAGCCTCAATGTCAGCAAGACTAAGTTTAATGGAGAGGGGTAAAATACAGTAAAAGAATTCACAGTCAAGATTCATGAATTACAAAAAAATGGGAAAAGACTGAGAACAGAAAAACAAGGGAAAAGACTAGGCAGGCTGGAGTGAAATCCAACTGAACTGGCCAAGAATTTGCCATTAGAAAAAAGGAAGTCAGAGCTTTTCTATGTAGAACAAACTGACCTCGAACTCTCAGAAATCCCCCTGCCTTTGCCTTTTGAGTGCTAGGATTAAAGGTGTGTACCATTACGTATTGCCACAATAAATTTAAAATTTATATATATAACTTTAATATATATAATTTATAATATATAATTTAAAAATTTTAAATTTCCTCAATATCCAACTTCTCTTATTTTTTTTAAAGTATCACTATTTCATTATGAAGAACAAAACTTATAAGGCTAAGAAACTTAAACAAAATACCATAAACCAGTTTTTGAAGTGAAATACACACAGTCCCAAAGTAACTGAATTCTACTGACTAAAAACAAAATTCTAAACCTAGCCATTAAATAAGTACCTGGTCTAAAACCAAGTGGGAAGTCTTTCACTTTTAATCCAAGCCACCACCTACTTTTACTTTTTGTTGAGTTTTGGTTTTCAGACAGGATTTCTGAACTCATAATCTCGAACTCCTGCTTTCTGCCACCATTTGCCACCTACTAAGATCATACCCGTTCCTCGTGCTTTCAAAACAGTGTGCTGAGAAAAACAGACCCCAAGGGTAGGAAAGATCTGCACTCTGACCTCCAGACTACACTCTAGAAGAAGGTGTTATTCATAATCACAGTATCAGACCCAGGAATAAGTGCTGCAATAGATATACATACACTGTGAAATCCTGAGAGAGAGAGCTGCCACGGGTAGGCAGAGGCAGGCAGATCTAGGCAAGCTTAGTCTACAGGGTGAGTTTCAGGACAGTCTAGGCTGTCTTGAAAAACAATGCGGTAGTTAGAGGAAGGATCTGAAATGTGAGAATTTTAAAACGTTAAGCTGACATGCCTCAAAAGATGAGCCTCAAAACATTAAACGCCTTTTCAAGAATATGAGCCCAGGACTTGTCTTATCTGTGTGACTGAAAAAGAAAATCTGAGAGAAAAGGCTGGGTAGAACAGACACACTACAAAGACCTTTAAGCCAACCTAGAGAAAGAACACTTCATTCTTGGATTTATAAAGTTAGGATCTAAAAAGGCTATGTTTTATTTATTAAGTGAAGGTCTGTGCTCCGACTTTAAATGTTTATAAAGTAATTAGGTTGCTTTGCAAACTGTAACATTTTACTACTAAGTAACTATGTGGTTCCCACCTGTAATCCCAGCTATTCTCTGGGTTGAGGCAAGGACAGAGACAAATTCAAGGATTGCCTGGCTACAAAGTAATAACTGTCTCTCCAGAGTAAAAAGAGTAGCCCAGAAGCAGGTCCCGCGCCTAACACGTGTGAGGCCAAAGATTCAATCTTCAGAACCACTAAAACTACAAACTAAATTACGCAATATAGTCTTCCCATAGCACTAGACATCACTGCCTGAAATAAGTTAACTCACCCAACAGCTTCTGTCTTCCGGGAGGCTGACAGTTAAAGACAGTTCTTAAAGCCCACCGATTTAGTATATCTTTAGTATATCAAGAACCGAATTATATTTTCTTCTAAAGAACCCACGCTCTTTAAAATAATATCTCCAACTGTCTATTAAAAAAAAAAAAGGCACCAAAACCCAGCGACTTGTTTAGCGCTCGGTGGTGGAGGCTCGAGCTTCATACGCTCGAGCTGGTAGCTTTGATCGCTGGCATCAAAAATAAACAAAAACCACAACGGTCACTTCCCGATAACAACACACCTCTAGAATGGTTGCCGCTGGCTTTAGAAACCCCCCTCCAAAAAAAAAAAAAAAAAAAAAAAAACACGATCACACGCTGGGGACACAACTCAGTGGTAGAGCGCTGGTCTGGCCTGTGTTGAGTGCGATCCTTCACGGTACCAAAAAAGAAAAGGTTCCACAAAGTCAACGAAAACCACCTGTCTCAAGCGGACCGTGTGTATTAGCCTATCAATTCGAAAAGCAGACTATAATAAACCGACTCTCCAAAAAGTCAACCAGAGGAAAAGTCATCGGCCCTCCGGCTCGCAGAGGCGCTCTGGGCACCGTTCTCTTAGAGGTCCCGTACCCGATCCATTTAGTCCCGGGGCCCGCGTCGCGAGTGAAACTTTTTCCCCCGCCTCGCCCAGGACTCACCCGAACCAAGCACAGGACCATGTGGAGCTCACGCCAACGCAAGGGAGACTCGGAGCGCCCGCGGCTGTCCGCAGGAAACGCCCCACACTCGTCTCCATCGCCCCGCTACGTCGCGACGCCTCGGGGTCTCGAGTCAGACTCGTCCCGGGCGGCGGAGATCCCGCCCGCGGGCGCAGGAGAGCAGCCGGGAGACTCGACTCTGCAGCCATGTGCCGGCGCCTGCCGCCCTGGTTATGTAACT
>JADRCD010081882.1:0-14030 GCA_019843815.1 Montemys delectorum | reverse complement strand
ATAGGAGTAAAGGACCTCGGCCTTTTGAAGGTTTTGTGCCCCAGTGTAGGGGAATGCCAGGGCCAATAAGTGGGCGAGGGTGGGGTGGCAGGCATGGGGAAGGGGGAGGCAAAAGGGGTTTGTTCTTGCTTTTGTTTGTTTGTTTGTTTGTTTGTTTTGGAGGGGAAGATGGGAAAGGGAAAATGTACATGTAAATAAAGAAAATACCTAATTAAAAAAAATGTATTATTCTCTCATACACTATATCCCCCTCTCCTCTCCTCCTAACTCTCCCAGATCTACTCTCCCTTTGTCGCTTCTTCAGAAAAAAACAGGCCTCCAAGAGATAAGTCAAACAATAAAAACAAAACTACATAAGACAAGCCAAAAAACCCTCATACTGAGGCTGAACATGAGATAGAAGATTTCAATAATCTATTATCCAGATGAAGACAGGGTCTCAATAAATGAAATTAGTTTTTTTTAAGTTTATCTAGACCCTGGATAAAGGGGGTCTGACTGCCTCCATGGCACCTCTTCATGTTCAGCTACTTTGCCATGTTATGGCCTCCATATCAGAGACCATGATCTAATCACATCACCACTGAGCACAGTGAGCTGTGTTAGAGATTAAGCAATGCAAAGTCCTTTAAAATCTCCCAATGTTATCTATCATTTATGTTTCAACCTGCCTATATCACACAGTCCATGCCAAGTGCATCAGCCAATTCTGACATGAAACTCACACATAATCTCCCCACCACTCCTCACCTCTCTCCTCCTCCATGGTTACCAAGCTGGAGCAAATGAGCACAATTTTCCACCTGAGTTATAGCAGTGACCTCTTTCTTGTTCTCTTTGATCATATCTCTAACCTCCATTGACTCTGTAGATAGGAGTATTTAACCTCAAAATGTGCAAGTCACATCATAAGTCACCTTCTGAAACTTCCTAATAACACCAGAGCTTTAACTCTGTAGATACCCCTGTTCACAAGCAAACCCTAGGCCAGGTCTTTTTAAAAAGTAAACCTCATTAATTGTGTTTCTTAACCAATTTACAAATATTGAGGAATCCTATTATTTTAAGTTTGTCTTGTAGAGGTATCACTGTGAAAGTTTTGTTTATGGACTTATACCTTTAAGTCCATTTTGCCATTAAACCCTCTTTCTCATGATTTCAAATAACACAGTCATTTTCAGGAATGTGTGCATAAATTTACACCAGAACCAACACACATGTTTATAAAGTGATTTATTTATTTTTTCTTGATAACTCTTTATAAGCTTATGGACAAATTTAAACCATGGTCCTGAAATACGAAGTCATATTTTGCTTTACTTTTATACCACTTGTGAGTCATGCAATTTGTGCCATTCCAATTTGATCATATAATTGGGACAACAGAAAGAGGAAGATAATGAAGAAGCTGCCCTTGGATTCAGCATTTTGCCATTAGGAGAGCAAGTAACAAGGTCCGTGCACAGCTCCTCCCATAATGACCAGCTGTAGCTGGGAGTGAAAGCTAGACACAAAGCAGAACTGAATCCATGGAAAGGGAACTCATGAGGCTAAACTGAGCTGCACAAGAACACACCACCACATCCAATGATTCAGTGAACTATAAGGAACTTTGTCAAGAACTTTTACATGCAACTGGATGAAGACCAGGAGATGACCTGGTTCTATCCACCTCTAGAAGATACATGGTGGTGTGAGCAGTGTCTATCAAACCTGTGCTCCACACTAATGTCCAGAGCATAAAAATAGGCTCCACTTTACCCCTTCTGCTATTATCAACACTAGTGAAGAGCAAGTTGGAGGAGGAAATTCTAGGAAATGTGGCTCTAGAGCTCACTGGGAATGTAAGGAAATTCTCCCATCACAAAGGGATCCACTAGACTCTCAGTTGTATTCAAAGTATCCCAACTCCTACATAAGCGGTCCCCCAGGAAATGACTTGGATTTATGATGAGTTCTTTGATTGAATTTATTCTTAACGACAATATAATGCTGCTGTTATGCATAGGATTATTTGGTTTGCATTTGGACAGCTTGTTCTTGCATGGAACATGTCTGGTGTTTATGTCAAGGGTAAATCATGTGAATTTGTCATCAGTGAAAAGATAATCCGAATTCATAGCCTGGAAGAGGAATGATTACTAGAATTTCTCTAACATCTCAAGTGATCTACAGGTTCTGTGTAATACCAAAATAAACATAGTGAATTACCCAGAGAAGTAGAAATAGTATTCTTAAAATTCATCAGAACCACAAATTTACTCTGGCTAGCTAACAAAATCTTGAACAAAAGGAATAAACCTGGAAGACCCATGCTACATGGACCTCAGAATCTACTGCAATGCTCTGGTTATCAAAACACCATGGTCCTGGCCCAAAACAAGAATTGAGCCCAAAGCAAGCAAATAAATGGAGACCAGAAATTAATGCATATATTAACAAAGAGTAGATATTTGGATTTAGCTCAGAAGTGCAATTTCTTTTTTGCAAAATTAATATACCACAATCTAAATAGAGCTAACAAACATGTCAGGGTAGTAAGTTCAGTCATCTGACATTCTTTGATACCTTATTTCTAACACAAAGATGGCTTTCTCTATTAGAACCAAAGCTAACCAAGCATACAAATAAGTGATATATCTCTAGTCCGTATAATCACACACATATAATTCTTATACCCCAAGATGTATGTAGTCCTTATACAACTGGAAATATTTTTTAATTTTTAAGGAAATTCTAAATAACATTTGTATCATGTAATTTATTTTAAATTATGTTGTGTTTATTTCCACAAATCACTGAGATTTTGTTTTTATATTCATTTTTATTCTTGATAATTTCATATATGAATACAATAAAAATTATCATACACCTGTCCATTTTCTTCACCTTCCCAGTCAGTCCACTCCCAAGTTCATGTTCTGCTATGTTTCTATTTTTATGTTTTTACAACTCATTTAGATAAATTAGTTCTGTCCACACATATATGGTACCATCAACCAGAGCATGGGAAATTTGTGAGGAGCCACACATTCAAATCTAAAGAGGAATGATTTCCTTTCCCTTGGCAGCTATCAACCATCAATAGCTCTTCTGTAACTAATGGGATCTAGAGAGTGTGCACCCTTATCTCTTCTGGAATTTTTCCTATATTGATCTTGTTTAGATCTTGTTCAGGTAAAGGCAGCTACTCTAAACTCATTCGTACCACAAGCTCATCAAGTCTAGAAACCTGTACTTCACATCAGTGCTCCCAAAGATCCTGCTCTGACATCATTCTTACCTCCTCTTCTGCAATGTTCTTGGAGCCCACCATCAGGCATTTCAAGAAAAATAAGTGAGAGTATGATTCCTCAGAAGTACTACATATTATTATGCACATCTGTCCTGTGGCAAAAGCCACAATATATTATTCTAAAAAGAATCTTTGAAGCCAAGACTTCTAAGGCTTTTCCCAGTGTCTGCTACTTGTATCTTTGGACACTGAATATGGTATCCAGGTAAATGGTAAGTATTCCAGCTTTTTCAAGATGCCAATAGAATGTAATAGAAATTGTGTGGGCAGCTTCTGTTTTATGTCTCTTCCACTCCCATACTGCTGCCTTGGGAAGTATCTACAGATTAATAACTTCCCTAAAACCAAGACACACATATACCTTGTTCTCATGGTAGTTAAGACAACACCCCTACCACTGGATTTGGGGTAAGTGTCTAGAAGGAAATAAAAGGCTTTCTGATTAGGCCTCTTGGTTTGGCTTCACTAAACATGGCCATTTACCTTGATGTATAAAATACTAATCTGATGCTGCTTAAACTATCTCAGGGCTTATACCTATGTTTAGAGTATGATCAAAATTACTCTTCCTGCTAACAAGTAACCTATACTTATTTACAGTCTTTTGGGAAAACTGGCCCACACAGGAGGTGCCAACACAGTTGGAAGTTCTAGCAAGGTATGGTGGTGCATGCCTATATCCCAACAATTGGGAGGTATGGCAAGATGATGTTCAAGGCCATTCTCAGCTACATAGTGAAATTGAGTCCAAAGATGGATGATTGGTTTAGAGTACTTGCTGCTCTTAAAAGAAACCTAGGCTTAGTTTGTAGCCTCTACATAGCAACTCATAACCATTTGTAATGCCAGTTATAAAGCATTCAAGGCTGTCTTTGGGCCTCAATAGGCACTGAGTGCAAATGTTGTATACATATACATATGCACATAAAGCATACATGTACAGTGTATAAAGCCAAAAAGAAAAAGGTTGATAAAAAAAAACCCAAGGAATTCTATTACTTCTACCATTGTTTCATTTCCAGACCAAAGCACTCCTCCATAAGGTGACTGCCAACCTCTACTTAACCAATGTCAATCAACTGTCAACTGAATCCTGCAAGCCCCCCAACCTTACCTTGCCTCTCTACTCCTGACACATCACCCTGGCTCACCAGAGGAGTGAAAGGAACTATTTACAAACTGCATCTGATCATGAACCCCTACATTTAAACCTCTCTGCTATTTTAATGGAAAATATAAAGTAAACTTCATCCTCACCCAGTGTTTCAGACCCTAGCCTGCCTGGCCCTGCAAAATGCCTTGACCACAGTTCACGGTTCCTCTACATTATCTTCCTTTGGCCTCGGTATAGTTTTCCTCCTTATGGTTCCCTTTGGCTTTGTTCCAGCCCTTTTTGTTCTCTGTTCAGATGTCACCTTTCAACCCTATCTCTTTAACTGAAACAAAGTCCCCATGACCTTCACTTTATTCCAGTTTAATTTTTTCCTCAAGATATCCATTGGTTTCCTGGGATGACTAGTCATTTTAATGAAAGTCAAAATCAAGAGCAATCATAAAAGATAATGTTTTAAAATGTATATCAGGAATTGAAAAGCCACTTAAGGCAGGGCACATTAAAAACATTTGTAAGAGATATCTTGTTAGCTCTAGGGTAATAAATGTAAACCTCAGGAAAGTGCTTTTATTCCTAGATAAATATAATTAACAAATAGATAATATAAAGTCAAAATATATCCTTTATCTTAAAAGACCTAATAACCATTTAAATTCAGTACTGTTTCAACTATTCTAGAAACTATAAAAAGAAGGGAGTTTTACATTATTTATCAAATGCAGCATTGATACTAAAATGAAATACGAATGTGTTTTTAAAAGATGAGGCATGTGCTATTTAGATATTTCCATTCAAAACCTTAAGTGAAGCATTACATAATGAAGTTCTCATAATAAAACAGTACTCCACGAACAAATGAGGTTTCTTTCAGAATGCAAGGATAGTTTGATATCTGGTGATATATTTTCTTATTATCAAAACTAATAAGAATTATTTATGCTTTCCCATAAATTCTATATAAGCATTTTACAAAAATGTTCATGCATACTTGATCACATTGTACAAAGTGATTATGTCACATACTAGATAATTTATCCAGTGAAAATAGAGAAGAGGAATAATTAAAAGCATACTGTTTGGAATACAAGTTATCACTATGCATAGGAAAGTTGATTGAAAATTCTTAAGAGACTTAGAAAAAACTTCCCACAAACAAAGTGACTCAGTCAGAAGCTGATATATAAAGTTCATATGCAAGACTCAATTGCCTTTAAAACAAAAGTGCGAAAACTGGTAGGAAGAATCATCAAAACTCTTAGTAGTGAGGCAATAAAATACTAAAAGAGAGACAAATTAAATTTATGAAAGAAAAATGCATAAGAGCTTGTCAGCACTACCTACAGAATACTCCATAAAGATGCACATACACATACACATGCACACATACAGGTACATGCACATGTACACATATTAACAACAGATATGTGTATACACATATACAAACAACATATACATGCACACAGATGTAGTTTTTAGTACAGAAAAGTCGTTAATATTCCATCTTAAGTGTAATATGTACATTTAATATGATTCAGATAAAAACCAATGACCCCTTTCTCCATGATGCAATTTCTCTCTGGCCGCAAGCAGATCCCTTTGCTGTGCCGATAGAAGGGATGGTAAGATCTGCCAGATTTGCTTCTTGCCTCTGCAGAATAAGCAGCACATGGCTGGTTGACTTAGTGCTGTGAACATCAGCCATGTGCTGAGGTCAATTCAGAGATAAATGCTAGAACTCACACAAGAAGATAGGTCTTCTGCAGCAAGACTTGTCCTTACTGTGTCCCTTCATCTCTGTATCTGTCTCCCCTGCCCCAGAATTCCATTCCGCCTGATTCTGTGTCTCCTAAATATCTTATCTGTCACTCTAGTCGATGGCTACTTGCCCCTCCATGAGCTCAACTGCCACTCACTTTAAGCATCAGGCTTTGAAGCAGCCTATTCCCTTGTCTCTTAGTTCCTTATTCCTGCTGTCCATTTTAATGGCAGCAAAGTATCTATCCTTAGAATTTGACACATCTAACCTTCACATGGTTTTTCACAACCTTCGGGCAAAAGCTAACAGCCTTTCCTTAGCCCAGGAAAAAATGTTCTCCATACCCACCAGTTGTCTGTGCCTTGAAGGTACATCTCAGTGCTTCCTTAGACACTTAGGTTGTCTCAGGATCACCAGGTATATCTGAAGCTTCATTTTTCAGATCTCTGCTTATAGCAATGACATCCTTTTACTCTGTTATAATTCTTACACTCCAGCCTCAAGCCCTAACTAACCCTTTTAGGGTCCTTTATATGTTAGCCCAGTCACTCCACCCATCCCCCTCAAGACTTGTTTCTGTCATGACTAGGCTAACTCATTTTCATATGCCCTTAGAGTCTGGTATCAGTTAACCAATTTTCAATGGACTCCTATCTGGTCTGATACGATTATTTGTGGTTGTGGTAAAAATAGTACAACCTTATCTCTAGCAGGAGAGAAATGTTGGAAGATGCAGGAGTTAGCTTTGATGCCCTGATATCCATCAAATTTTCAATAGTACTATTTGTGCTTCCTTTAGATATCTAGTGGAATTGAGTGCTACCACTAGTCTAGGTCAGGCCTGATACTAGTTGCCTTAGTCTCTACTGGCTACTAGCTTGGGGTCCATAATGTAAAAACTTAGGAATCTTTGTCCAACATCTTTTTCTTTATTAGATGTTTTCTTTATTTACATGTCATACAATATCTCCTTTCCCAGCTTCCCCTCCAAAAAAAAAAAAAAAAAAAGAAATAAAAAAAATAAAATAACAGAAAAAAACCCTGTTCCTTCCCTCTTCCCCTTGATCACCACCCTACCCTCTCCAGCTTACTGGCCCTGGCATTCTCCTACACTGGGACATAGAACCTTCACGGGGCCAAGGGCCTCTCCTCCCATTAATGACAGACTTGGCCATCCTTGCTATACATATGCTACTGTAGTCCCACCAGTGTACTCTTTGGTTGGTGGTTTAGTCCCTGGAGCTCTGAGGGTACTAGTTAGCTCATATTGTTGTTTGTCCTAAGGGGCTGCAAGCCCTTCAGCTCCTTGGGTCCTTTCTCTAGTTCCTTCATTGGGGACCCTGTACTCAGTCCAAAGGATGGCTGTGAGCCTCTACTTCTGTATTAGTCAGGTACTGTCAGAGCCTCTCAGGAGACAGCTATATCAGGCTCTTGTCATCCAGCACTTGCTGGCATCCAGAGTAGTGTTTGGATTTGATGACTGAATATGGAAAGAATTCCCAGGTGGAGCAGTCTCTGGATTGTCCTTCCTTCAGTCTCTGCTCCATAGTTAGGCTCTACAACTCTTTCCATGGGTATTTTGTTCCCTCTTTTAAGAAGGAATGAAGTATCCACACTTTGGTCTTCCTTTTTCTTGAGTTTCTTGTGGTTTGTGGATTGTATTTTGGGTATTCCGATATTCTGCATTAATATCCACTTATCAGAGAATGCATACCATGTGTGTTCTTTTGTGATTGGGTTACCTCACTCAGGATGATATTCTCCAGGTCCATCCATTTCCCCAAGAATTTCATAAATTCATTGTTTTTAATAGCTGAGTAGTACTCCATTGTGTAGATGTACCACAATTTCTGTATCCATTCCTCTGTTGAGGGATATCTGGGTTGTTTCCAGTTTCTGGCTATTATAAATAAGGCAACTACTTGACCTTTTTCCCTTACTGCTTTTAGTATTCTTTCTTTGTTTTGTGCATTTGGTGTTTTTGTTTAATTGTTTGATTTTTGGAGGGGAAACTGGGAAAGGAGAAATTTACATGTAAATAAAGATATCTAATTAAAAAAAATCAGATTGTAGTGATAGTGAGGATGAGATAAACAAACTCTTAATTACAACCCAACATTTGCCTTGAAAAATAAATAAATAAATAAGGCAGCTATGAACATGGTGGAGCATATGTCCTTGTTACATGTTGGAGCATCTTCTGGGTATATGCCCAGGAGTGGTATAGCATGGTCCTCTGGTAGGACTATGTCCAATTTCTGGAAGAACCACCAAACTGATTTCCAGAGTGGTTGTACTAGCTTGCAATCCCACCAGCAATAAAGGAGTGTTCCTCTTTCTCCACAACCTCGCCAGCATCTGCTGTCACCTGAGTTTTTTATTCTAGCCATTCTGACTGGTATGAGTTGGAATCTCAGGTTTGTTTTGATTTGCATTTCCCTGATGACTAAGGATGTTGAACATTTCTTTAGGTGGTTCTCAGCCATTCAGTATTTGTCAATTGAAAATTCTTTGTTTAGTTCTATACCCCATTTTTAATAGGGTTATTTGGTTCTCTGGAGTCTAACTTCTTGAGTTCTTTATATATATTGAATATTACCCTTCTATCAGATATAGGATTGGTAAAGATCTTTTCCCAATTTGTTGATTGCTGTTTTGTCCTATTTTTGTCCAACCTTTTATCCCTTCTCTTCCATCTCACATTTGACCTGAACTCCTGTCTGCATCTCACATCTCCTCTTGTGCCCTGCTTACTTTGGTTTATGTAGACAGGTTCCCTAATACCATATTTACATGTTTAATAACACAAAGGGATCCTATTCTTGTAGTCTCTGGGCTCACACATTCTTTTTTAGTAACAATATATTAAAAGCCATGAGCCTGCGGAGCAAGCAGCTATTTATGCAGTCACTGATGCCCATATCTCTCTTGATACCTGACTCACACTATCTTCCAGAATTTGCCAGTGAGTACCTAAGGAATCTTATCTTAGGGAAGCCCATACACATCTTATACTACTGGAGAATGCCACTCACCCATCACAACTCATCCTATCACCCTGTGAAATCTTTGGCAATGCCAAGAGTCAAGTCTTCATTCCAACTTGTAGACCAGCTAAATATTTTACATTCTTCTGTCATAGCATTTCCACTTTGTGCTGTAAGTATTCCAATTTTCAGTCACATTAGTACACTGATTCTATCTCACTGAGTTATTTAATTTAATTTATTTTATGTGTATGAATATTTTGCCTGTATATGTGCTAGCATGTTGAAGAAGAGGGCTTCAGATCTCAAGGAACTACCGCTACAGTTGTAAGCTTCCAATGTAGGCTTTGGAAATGTAACCCAGGATTCTGTAAGAGCAGCCAATACTCTTCAACAGTGACATACTGCTACAGTGCCAAATTTCTGAGTTCTTCTAGCATCCTGACTAATCTATTATAGAGAAACAATAAGTATGGGAAGGAAGAGAAGGGAAAAAAGAAGGGAAAGAAAGAGGGGAAAAGAGAGGGAGAGAAAATAAAAACAGGCTTACATCTCTGACTATTTAGGTTTCAAATTTAAACATCTTGGTGTTCCACATGTAGCTCCATTACCTGAGGAAAGATGGAAAGCTTTCCTCTCCATTCTTTACCTATAAACCAGGCTCTAGCTTGATACTCTGAGAAGATATATACAAATTCCAGGCACATAGCATTAACTAAAGAAACAAAAGCTACTGCTTTTTAAAATCATGAGTCTTGGCTGGTCAGCCTCTGAAACTCATGCTTAGTTTCAACTTTCAGTCTAGTGTTCTAAATAAAGTCAAGTATAAACTGTACTGCAAAGAATATACATTTGTGTCTCAGCAGTCCAGCTGATTGGCTCTTCTCATCAGATAATCATTACACCAAAATTATCTTCATAATTTGAGATACTACAAAACCTTGATCTGAAACAATTGTTCAAGATACATTTTTGTTAAGGAAAAATTTGTAATATCACACTATCTCAATACTATTTGACATTTTCTGACAGCTTTCACTACTTGGATCAGAATTCTGGAAGTATCACTGGTATGTGAGTTGAGACATTTAAAATATGGTGTTCTTCCATGAGCAGACGGTTATCAGAGTCTAAACTACTAACTTGAATTTTCTCAACCACTCCACTCTGTAGCTCCACTCTACTCTTGGCAAAGGCTCACATAGGCTGTGCTGCTACCAACTTCCTGTTTGTTTGGGATTTTGTGGTTTTATTTCTACCAGGAATCCCTCTCCACTGTATTACCTGCTCTAATTTCTTCACCCTCTTGTATGATCATAATCAATGACTAGTAACCTTGCTTGGTTCCTCTGTAGGATATCAACTCCTTAGTTTATTTCCTATATTCATTTCACACAGATCCATTCAATATGTACCAGATAGAACATGGAGGATTCAAAAATCATTAAAACAACAAAACTTTGGATTTAGTCCAGAAATACACTATTGGGTTAGAGAAATTAATAACTGTATAGTTAAATAATTACAGGTGGGTTCAACATTGCCAAGGAAGCTATGGTCCAAAATGCATTCTACTGCAAAACAGAAAGGCCATTTTGTGATAATCTAACCAGGACAATCAAATTTTATCACAGGTAACAAAGTGCAGTCATATATGTTTTCCTCTGAAAGACAAGAAACTACCACAAATACATTATATAGAGAGAAATACAAATGCACAAATACATGCTGTTTCAAAGCAGCACAAACTCATTACTGAATTCTAGTAGTCAGTGATGAACTGTAATTGAATCAGTAGTTAAGCAGACATTAGCTGAGTCCTCTGCTCAGAGATTTCCAATGCTGTAACCAAGATGCAAAGTAGAACTGTGTCAACATCTGTAAGCTAGACTAGAGAGTGATGAGTGAGTGAGTTCTCATAGGCTATTGACAGAATTCATTCTCATGTAGGACAAATGTCCTCTTCTTTTTGGATCACTCTCAATTCCAGTGTCTCCCTCAAGTTCTTATCATGAATCTCCTCCTTTCTCATACCCTTTCCCATTCCAAAAATGTCTGGCCCCTCTGAAGGACTCAAGTGACCAAACCAAATGATTAAGTAATCACTTGTGAGTATATCTCCAAGTATTCATAGTCAGACTAGAAATGGGTAAATTCTAGGTAAATTAAGAGGAGGTGTGTATATCTGGTGATAAGAATCATGGGCTTGTCCTGTAAGATTCTCATAGTAATCGAAGAACTGCTTTCAAATATAAGACTGGCTATATTTCTTTGTGCTATAAGACTACTTTGCAGTTCAAAGCCTGGTAGGAATTCAAGCTGGAGACATTTCATTTCCACACATGCTTCTCCTATAAGATGGAAGACAGAAGCAGATCAACTTTGACTGTGTATGTGCTAAACCTACTATCTATCAGTGCTCAATATTACATGCCACCCAAAGCTTAAACTGGGGTTGGAAGGACTCTTCCTGCCTCTCCTCTGCCAAGTATGTCTCCATAGCCAGACCATCCTTCATGTTAACAGTACCCTATGTAGTTACAGCTTATCACTGACTACTAGAATTCAGTTCCTTGCCAGCCTGAAGGATCAACCAATCACATGTACCTGTAGGATCCCAGGATTCCTTTAATCCTTCTCATACTACACACAGCTCTTGAGCATATGTCGTGGCCCAGATATAATGGCTATATGTTTTTAAAACATTAGATTGGTATATCATGAGCTCACCCAGCGTGACATGCCTTATGTCTGTCCATCCTTTAATTATAAGGAAGAATCCCTCCTACCATCTGTGAAGAATAGAATCCACTGATACACTCTGAAAAACAACATAGGAATAATACAAGTTATGTCAGACACATTTCCTTGATCAGAAAAATCAGCTGGCACTGGCAACTTCAGATGATGGAGAGGAGAACACAAACTCTGTATTCAAAAGGAAGGGCTAGAAGTTCTCAGTGACAGAACTTAAGGCCACTATGGCTAAGAATGATGAGTCCAAAACCAGGCTGTTTCATTCACACACTGGAGACTCAGTGATTAGCTTTACTGTACTTTTATTTAGTTCTTTTCTTTTTGCTTAAAAAAAAAGATAAAAGAGTAGCTCCCACATCAAACATTTGCTGCAAGGATTAAATTACCTTGATGATAGATTAGATATGGACTTCTGGAGGGAAGGAAAGGTAGAGGTGTGTAAGATGTTAGCCTAAATAACTGCAAATATAGAATATCCATGTGTGAATGGTATACTATAAAATCTACATACCCATTTTCTACATTGACAGCTGTGAGACCAACAGGATGATTTTCTCATATAGAAGAAGAGGCTCTCCACCTATGAGCTCCCCACGAGCTGGATCAGCAGGACATCTAGTCTTCTATCAGGTTTCAAATCCTACCAGGCTGCAGTGTTATTCAAAGAAACCAGTTATAGCTTCCCATTGGAACTAAATGACAACTTGTCCTTTGATCATGACACAGTATGCCTTTTATAGATTCTGCTCTTGTGTAATGCATGATGCAATGTTATCCCTTCCTGGGCTGAATATGTGGCTAATAAACTGCTGTTAGGTCTTCAGTGGAGACTATCATGTGTTCTGGAATCTTGCAATAGTCAGAGGTGGTCAGAACCCATGGGCAAAAGTTAGGAAGAACAGATAGAGATACATGAAAATGGAAAAAGGACATATAGTCTTAAACTTGTAGTGCTATTTAACACTGGTGGGTATCCAGGATGTGTGGTGCAGCAAAAGGAAAAACATGTGGAGTTCAGGAAGACACCAAGAAACCTAAACGTGAATGCCATCTCCATGCATTAGGTATTAAATACCATGAGATGAATAATGCCATAAAAACAGAACTGAGGTTTAGGAATTGAATGCTGAGACTATGCAGTGATTATAATGGAAGAAGGTAAGCAGGGTTAAAGAGAGGGAAAGACAAAGGAAGAGAAAGGCTGAGACCTATCAGTGACATGGGAGGTTCTCCTAGAAGCCAAATGAAAACAGACTTCAATACAATGAAAAATGTAATCCTAGGCAGGTATTTCTGATTTTTATATTTTAAACAAAGATCAACAAATTCTCAACATTGAGATAAAGTGGGTGAGTTTATTAAATCAGTTTATTTGATCAGTTCATTGCATAGTGGCTGACCAAGACAGTTTAAAAAGAGATCTTGGATTATACTGACTATAGATACTCCTTTAGAGAAATTCATTGCAAAATGAACAAAGCCACTGAGGAATAACTAGAAAGGGTATGACATCAAGGAATGTGGTAGGTGATTTTAAATTCAAAAATACTATGAGAGCATGCTGACTGTAACCATCTAAGGCAGCACCTCTCATTTTGTGCATTGAGACCCCTTTGGTAGACCTCTGTCTGCAGAAAAAAATCATATGCCAATTCTCAACAATATAAACATTGCAGTTATGAAATAGCAATAAAAATAATTTTATAGTTGTGGGTCACCACAACAGGAAAAACTGTATTAAAGGGTTGCACCATTATGAAGGTTGAGAATTATTGGTCTAAGAGATATAGGTGAGATTGGAGGAAAGAGCTGGAGAATATCTGTTGTACCTGAGTTTGGACTTGGGGCATAAGTAGGAATGTGTACTGCAAGGACAATCAAAGTGCGCTCACTCTGAGCATCACAAGGAGATGATTGCAGTGCATAGATGCAGTAGGCCAGTGCAGTGTGAGATCTTGTCTCCCCACTTCAGTAAAACAGAAACCAATGATTTAAGCTGAAAGTGGAGACTTTTTTAAACAGATGAGAGACATGGGTTGCCAAGGAACAATCAGTGCCAGGAGGGACAGGTCACATCCAGTTGTTGGTTAGAGGTACCCTGGAAACCTCCCAAACCATACC
>JADRCD010081847.1:0-15062 GCA_019843815.1 Montemys delectorum | reverse complement strand
CTAGGAAGTGAGTTAACTAATATGATCTTGAATAGGTACTAATTTGTGGTAATTAATCTTAGAATTCTTTAGAACAGGAATCCTTAAGGGTGTGTTTTTAAATCCTTTGTTCTAAGAGTCACTGCTAAAAGATACCCTATGTTAACATTCAGTTGGCTAGCCGGGCAGTGGTGGTGCATGCCTTTAATCCCAGCACTTGAGAGGCAGAGGCAGGTGGATTTCTGAGTTTGAGGCCAGCCTGGTCTACAGAGTGAGTTCCAGGACAGCCAGGCCTACACAGAGAAACCCTGTCTCAAAAAACAAAAAAACAAAAAAACAAAACAAAACAAAACAAAAATTCAGTTGGCTAGGTTTGAGAGTTTGTGTTTCCCAAATTCATATGCTAAAATAACATTACATCGCTAAATCCCAGCCTAGGGATATTAGAAAGCAGTAGCTTTGAGAGGTGTTTAGCTTACAGTGGTTCTGATAACATGAATGAAATGGGTGTTCTTATAAAGGTACCCTAAAGTGCTAGCTAGCCCTATACCGTGTGAGATGCCTAAAGAGCTAGCTAGCTCTATGCCATGTGAGGAGCCCTAAAGAGCTAGCTCTATGTCACGTGAGAATTCACTGTAAAATATCATCTGTGAAACAGAGGACAAGCCCTCCCTCAGAAATACTGTGAACTTAGCCACCTGGGCCTCTGTAAATTTAGAAAACAAGATTCTGTAATTTTCAAGTGAATATAAGAAACCAAATAGTATAAGACAGTCTTATACTGTTTTGCTGTAACAGACCAAATAGTATAAGATACAGTCATACACAATCATACTTATCCTTTAAAATCTGAGGCAAGATGCCATGTTTTATGGATTGGACACTAGAGGGCTTTATCTCAATGCCCAGGACCTGCAGCAGAGAGAGGCTGTTTCAGGAGATGCCAAGGCTGAGAAGAATCGCAGGTCAGATGACAGCCTCTGTATGCTGGCATGCTTCGGAGGGATGACTTGATTCAAATTCTGAAATGCAGTTTATTTCAAAGAATCAAAATTGGGTGCCACCGATAGTAAAAGAGTTATTGGGTTAAAGGATTAAGGACTTGGTTCTAAACTGCATTTAACCTAAGTGTATCCTTAGAAAAGTGAAGTCTACCAAGGAAAAAAGTAGCTAATCACTGTAGCGTTTTGACACAATGACAGCCTTATTGTAAGACCCTGCCGAACCTTAGCTTACTGGAGACCCCCTGAGTGAATCACGTGCAGACTGATCAATGCAAAAAGCAAGAGGATTTTTAATGTTTCAGTGCACTGGGGCTGTCCCAGACCCTAAGGAGAGGAGGTGACCCCGCACAGCTTGTTCAGTGAGCTTTTATACAATTTTCAGGACAGCAGCCATTAGACACAATCTGATTGGTAAAACAGTGTGACATTTTAAACTGATTGGTCTTCAGGGAATGAGGTAGCAAGGACCTTCCTTGTCTGAAGGTGGGCAAAGATCCACCCTGTGGAATGTGTCCCCACCGGCAGGTTGGTTCTCACCCTGTGGTCTGAGGAATGCTAACTAGCCTCTCCCTTCTGGAGAGTTCCACCACCTTCCCAAAGTTCCTGAGCTTATCTTATTAAGCTCGAAGAAAATTCCTGGCTTCCCAGTGTTTTTCTGAGATATCCTTGTTTACTCGCTTCTCACATTATAAATGACATGAATATCTATATTTTTTATTTTGAAGTTTTTGTGCTTTTTTTCAGTTCCCTAGAAACTGACTCACATTAATAGTCTTCAAACTTTGTGCTGCTTTGAGCTTCCCTCTCTTGCTTTACTCATTGCAACAGTTTAGTAAAGACAGAAGAGTTTCAACGTTGGCAAATTATAAAAACGAGGCAGGGGAAGGAGGAAAACTGTCATTTTAAAGTCCAGTTTGAATTAAAACTTGACTTATAAAGTTTCTGCAACTTTAATTGTCTTTATCTTTTTGTTCATGTTTGGTTTCAAAGTTTAGCAGGTTTACTGCTCTCTCCACACCCCAGAATAAAAAGTGTGTTTATCCGTCAGCTGGCTCTCTTGGTAAACTTGACTAAGGGAACTAGGATGCCACATGATCAATGGTCACCAGTGTTACCCTGATCCAGTATCTTACAATTTTGTTGTTTTATACCTAGAAGAATATGGAGCCAGGGACAAGGAGTAAGCAGAGTGAAAAGTAGATTAATTAAGGGAAAATGGGAAAAACTCCCAAGACTTGAAGGGTCTCTAAGGGAGTTTCTCTGTCCAGTGAGCTTTTATGGATCTTATGACGAAAACTGAGTATCAATAATCTTTCCTGGGCTTGGTTAGAGGAGTCCACAAGGGTTATGCATATTCTTACCCTTGGTCCAACTGTTCATTCATTTATTGGGAGGAATCATTTGTCTTGTGTCAGTAGCTCATGATTTACAATAGCCTGTCTTTGCTGTCTATTTGAGGTTATTAAAGTATAATGTACAGTTAAAGGAGGAGGATGAGGAAAGATGGAAGAGTAAGCCTACCAAATTCAAAGGAAACATCTATTCTATGACTTCAAAAGGAAGTGAGTTGCCTGGAACAGAAAGGAAGATGACAGCCAAGACCAGACTGGGAAACACTAGATAAATCACTGAAATATTTACTGTTATGTTTGTAAAACAACAACAAACTTCAGTAGCAGTTTGGGAAAAGCAGTAGAGGAAGTGGGGAATCCTTTCTCCTACTCTGGGTCTATAAACAAAAGGAAAAATCTTATGAACAAAGAAGAAAATTAAAGGGGCCGAAAGTCACACGAAGCCAGTGATGGGAAGCCACTTAGTGGCAGTGGCACTGGCTAATGCACTGCCTCTTATGCTGAGACAAGGTGGAACAGATCCAACGAAAAACTTAAATCTAACTGCTCTGCCAGGAAAAGGAGAAAACACTATTATCTCCATACTCCAGAGCCACACCCCCATTCCATACTAAGTGTAGGCTCCTCAAAGAACCATAGAACTACACACATAGCTCAGGGAAACCTCTCTGAACTCAAACTCAGTGGAGTATATACGCTCAAAGGTAGCCCAAGCCTTTGTGTTAGGACAAGAATAGGCAGGCATTAAAGTTAAGATATGTTGGCCATATCAGTGCCTTAGGCATTGAAATCTATTTGGGAAAAATAATACCATATAGAACATACAAAGATGGGTCATAGACACAATGGGTGGATCTTCACTCTGAAGTGAAGTTTGTCATTGCTGAAAAGAGAGGATTCAGCTATATAGTTTGAATTCCAATGGGATGACAGAAGCAAGCAGATCTTCAGGGCTAGACAGTATGTCTAGCATACATGGTAAGCTCCAAACCACTGGGCTGCCATATTTCAAAAGTGAGCTAGATAGTCCCTGAGGAACAATGCCTGGTGTTGTCTTCTGACATTTGTATACATACATACAAACGTGCACCCTCATGAACCAACACAATAAGTTAGTTACTAGGTTGAACAAACAGTTCATAAAAGGTGAAACACAAATGGCAGTAACTATAGGAAATGTTCAGCATTCTTAGCCATGCTAGCATTGTGGAGTAAGGCTACATTAAAGTTATATCTCACTCCTGTTAGAATAGCTATTGGTAAGTAAATTGTGAATGCTGGCAAAGATGTATGGAAAAGGGAATCATTCATTTCTCTGTGAGTATAAATTAGCCCAGTGACTATGGAAACCGACATAGAGGGTCTTCAAAAGAAACTAAATATATGCTGGGCAGTGGTGGCACATGCCTTTAATCCAAGCACTTTTGGGAGGCAGAGGCAGGCAGATTTCTGAGTTCGAGGCCAGCCTGGTCTATAAAGTGAGTTCCAGGACAGCCAGGGCTACAAGAAAAACCCTGTCTCGAAAAACAAAAAACAAAAAACAAAAAACAAAAAACAAAAAACAACAACAACAACAACAAAGAAACTAAATATAGAACTGTCATATGACTCAACTATACCACTTCGCAGTATATACCTTAATGAATGTTAATTAACAGCCACAGAGATAATTTATGTTTATTGAAACATTATGTACAGTATCCAAGATGAAGATATCATGATGCATGTGCTCAATAAGTTTGATTCAGGCATAAAGAAAAATAGAATTAAGTTGTTTGCAGGGAAATGGGTACAATTGAAGGTCACCATTAAAAGCAAATCAGTCATATTCAAACACAAATATTCAATATTTTCTCTTACTTCTGGACTCTAGATTCTATATAGATAAAAATTATAAAAATTCATGACAAGAAAGGAGATGAAAGACCACCAGAGGAATGGAAGAGAATATTTGGGAGTGTATAAAAATGGAAGGTGAGGGGGTATGATCAAAGTGCCTGGTGTTCTTGTATTGAAATGTCTTTATGTCAATATGTACAGTTAATATACCTATAAAGTTTTATGTTGAGGTCTTTAAAAGGGGGCATACTTTGTTTGTTTTGCTTTGCTTTGTTTCTCTATTTTAGCTAATGGGTGTTCAGGAGACCCATGCTCAGCATTAGCCATGATCTGAATGAAGTTATGGAAAACCTCTATTCACATGGATTAGTTTAAAAGGATTGGAAGTTAGATAGACAAATTAAGAGACTACTCCCAGGATTTTACACATTTGTAAAAAATATTACTTACACCAGAACCTTTTCAGATAGATTCATGTTCAGTCAGAGGATATACAGCAACAACAGATTAATATAGAGTCACATGGGATTTATCTGTTCCTTAATCCAAGAAGCAAGTTAATGAAGTTTGCTCACCCATCAGAAAGCAGAGGTTTATAAAGTATCCACTTTGATTTTGCCCATGGTTGACCTGTAGTCTACCCTAGGTCTACTCTGTCTCCCATTGTCATCTTCATCCCCTTTAAGTTATTGTCAGTCCACAGGAACCCAGGACTGTACTGGAACACAGAATGTTGTGTTGATGTAATGGCTGACTTTAGAATGTCCATGGTTATTTTTTCTTCTTCTGTAAGAGGCCAAAATTATCTCCCTGAGGTGATTCTTCAACAGAAACTATAATCTGCTTGGCATTTGAGGCTTTGGGATTTATATCCTCACTGTCCTCATTGCTTTGCCTTGGGCAGTCCAGCAAGAGTGACTGACGTGTGATGTTTGTTTGTTTGTTTGTTTGCTTTTGTTTTTGTTTTTTTTGAGACAGGATTTCTCTGTGTAGCCCTAGCTGTCCTGGAACTCACTCTGTAGACTAGACTGGCCTTGAACTGAAATCTGCCTGCCTCTGCCTCTCAAGTGCTGGGATTAAAGGCATGTGCCACCACTGTCCAGCATTCTTCAGATTCTTAACAAAAGCATATAGTCACAACCAAATTTAGGTCATTTCATTATTTCCCTAGGAATCTCTGAACCCTTTGATTCTCATCTTCCTGTACACTAACCCTCTTCCAAGCCCTAAACAGCAAATCATCTGTTCTCTGTCCCCATTCTAGACTTTCATATGAGAAACACCATGTAATGTGTATTATTTCTGACTGCTTTTCCCACTTAGCACAGTATTTTTAGTGTTCATCTAAATTGAGGCATATATCATTACTGCATTCTTTTATATAGTCAAATTAGAGCCCCTCATACAGTTATACTTACCTATTTGTTCACTGCACATTTGGGCTCTTCCCACGCTGGTCATTCTGAGTAATGCTGCTGTGGACATTCATTACCAACCTTTGTGTGGGAAACATGTTGCTTCTCTTGGGTTTGTACCTATGAGCAGACATGCCTGATTATATAATACATTCATGTGTGGTTGTTTAAAGAGTTACAAGACTCTCTGAAAATAGAGGAGCTATTCACATTCCCACCTGCAGTGTACGAGGGTTCTCATTTGTCTTCACATCCTCCCTAGACTTGGCATTATTTGTCTCTTTTCCTCTAGCCACCGGGATTATAGCAAGCATGGGAGGGGGGGGTGCTATCACTGTGGTCTCTGCTCCTTTAGGCCACTTCTGTTTTCTATAGGTGTTTCCTCAACATTAACACAAGACTCCCAGTATGCTTTGAGGACTGCAGTATTGATTGGAGAGGGTTGAATGCATTAAAAAGGCTGCTGTTTCTTTAAAATTTTAGCAAGTGTCCAGCCGGCACCTGTGATGGTTGTACATTCTACTTTCTTTGGGAGAGTGCAGAAGCTTGCCCTCTGTGCACAGAGCATGACTTCCATGAGATCGAGGGAGCCTGCAAGAGAGGCCTTCAGGTAAGAACAAACCTATGGAGGCACCCTGAACAGATGTCAACTGCTATTCCCCATCATGTCTGTGAATAAACGAAGATTTCTTTGGATTATAAAGCTTCATGACTGAATAAAAATAATCATCATGACAGTATTTCAGTGTGTATCTTTAAAAAATTCTAAGCATTTAATTTTAAGGACTGCTCAGTCCTAATTCCTTCCCTACTCCATTCAGTTTTTCACTTTGTATTGACTGGGCATGCACTCCCACTATTCTGTAAGTATTTCAAATATAGATCTGTAGAGTTTACAGAATGTAAGCCCTTCACACAGCTGATAGAAGCAGAAAAGCCCTCATGGCTTGTGAGAGAAAGTACCCCTATCAAATTGAGATCTCAAAAAGTCTATACCAGGTTCAAAGTATGTGGTAAGCATCATATCTAATATTAGGCAGTAGTAAAGATTTGAAGTGATACTGTGTTATCAGTAAGAGAAATGCTTTTGAATTTATCACTACATTTATCTTAATCCTGTAACAAAATCCCCCTCCATGCTGGAAGGAGGGACTGTTCAGCTGCTCTGTCAGCTTCCTGTGCCTGGTGATACCTGACCAGATGATAAGATCAAGCTTTCTAATGAACAGTTTTAGAGTGACTATAAACTTTCCTCAGTTACATTTCTTTCTTTGACAGTTTCCCAGGAACTGAGTAGATAGTTTGGCATTTTGGGTTAACATGTATCTCTATAAGTTTGAGGTTTTGAGATGCTTAGAATATAGCCACTAGACAATGGAGCTTTTAAACATGTCTTTTATTCATACACATTTGATAAAACTGTCTAGACTTTCACACAAACCTTTTTGGTGATGTTCGTAGAATGTGCTTCAGATGAGGTCCACATGTGCTGGAGTTTACATTCACTCTAGTTTACACTTAAGATGGTGCTGAGCCCAAGTGTGTCTCTGCATTTCCCATCTCCTCATTCTTATGAAAATGTCACCCAATTCAAAAGTAATGTATTGATGTTCAGTTCCCTAAGAATGATATTAGTTGTAATAGACTAAAACCACAGGATCGCTAATAGCCCTTTCTAAGAAAATGCACAGGGAGATATCATTTGAAACCTGACTGGAACTTTTCCCCATAGTAAACCACTCTCCTGCCTATTGTCCATAACTAATGGTAGAAATCTGTCTATATACATAAGATATGAAGTAAAACACAGCTGGATCTTTTTGTTAGAGTTCAGATGAAGTAACCATCACACAGCAGATAATTGAGTGATGAATGAGACATAAAATGGAATTCCCCAGTTCATTGGGCTTAATGTTGATTGTAAATAACTACTGGTCACAATGTATGCGAAGGGATAAAAGCAAGAATATACTGAACTCTGATTTTCATATGTTATCTGCCTCATTTTAAGCACTTTGTTTTTTTATTTTTTTTTATTTTTTAAGATTTATTTATTTCATGTATGTGAGTACACTGTTGCTGTCTTCAGAAACACCAGAAGAGGGCATCAGATCCCATTACAGATGGTTGTGAGCCACCATGTGGTTGCTGGGACTTGAACTCAGGACCTCGGACAGAGCAGTCAGTGCTCTTAACCACTGAGCCATCTCTCTAGTCCCCTTAGCACTTTGTTTTTAAAAAATGCTCACTGGTTGTCACTTGGTATTTAGGGCACATTGCTTTAGGAGTTGAATCATTTACTTTAGGAGGGTGAGAATGCTTGGTATGGGTAGTGATAACCCAAGGTAATGCCCTCTTTAGTTTGGCAAATAAAAGCACTGTGCATCTTGGGTACCTAACTTTACATAAGCCATTCAAGTTGGTGAACTGTGCTACACTTACATGCCTCAGGGCCATGGTGTGTGGGTAACTCCATTCAGGAACATGTTTACTGGGCTGACTGGCTTACCTGGTAGATATGTGCACACCACTCCAAGTCATTGTACTAAGTAGACTGAGAATGTATTTAAGAACAAGATTAAGAAGTCAGAGTCATTAGATTTTGAGGAAAACAACCCAAAAGATGTGTCAAAAGTGGAATAATTTTTATTCTATTTCTCTCTCTTCTTTCTTTCTTTCTCTCTCTCTCTCTCTCTCTCTCTCTCTCTCTCTCTCTCTTTCTTTTTAGTTTTTCAACACAGGGTTTCTGTGTGTAGCCCTGGCTGTCCTGGAACTCACTCTGTAGACCAGGCTAGCCTCGAACTCAGAAATCTGCCTGCCTCTGCCTCCCAAGTGCTGGGATTAAAGGCGTGCGCCACCACCGCCACTGCTCAGCTCATTTACTCATTTTCTATATCTCTTTCCTTCCTTGCTATATATTCTACAGCATTAACTGAATGGGAAATACCCTTTATAACCATAAACAGAGTCAGCGAAACTTTTTTCTGTGTGATAAATGGACTCGGCACCAATTCTAGCTTTTACACGTCAATCCTAATCTCATTGCTCATCTTACCTATGGGCTCATTTATTTGTTTTAAAAGGAAATATTATACGTATGGAATGAACCTAAGTGGTGTATTAAAGGGATCACTTTGCCCGACAAGAAGTTGTCAACCTGCGAAACAGTTGACTTTTGGCTGAAAGTGGGAGCCGGCGTGGGGGCATTCACAGCCGTCGTGCTGGTGGCTTTAACGTGCTACTTTTGGAAAAAGAATCAAAAGTAAGTAACCTCATTAAATGATTTTTAGAAGAACTAGAAAGTCTGTTTGTACTGTGAGAATTTTAGACCTAATCATTGTACGTTGTCCATTCCGTCAGTGCCACAGGCATTTCTGGTAAGGAAGGTATGGGCAAGGCGTTTGAGAAAGTAGAGAGAGTAAAGGAGTCTTATTTTGATAAATTAAAGGGGGCAGAACATTACTGACCACTGGATTAGTCATTTGTTCTAAAATTTAAATACTTACTTTCTAAGTTACCCAGATAGGAGCAGGGCTGAGACTGGAAGGTTGACATAATTTCCCTGACATGATCTGACTTCTTGTTCTATCAGTCTCATATACAAAAGATGTTTTTAAACAAATAGACTGAGCAAATGGGCAAATATCATAATTATTTATACCAAGTCTCAAAAACTCTGGTGCCAAATGTTGAGTCCAACCCTTGTGTGCATCTGTTACATGGCTTGACTCTTTGGAGAGGATTTAGAGCTTAGTGCAATGTGGCAGATCTGTGTTCTAGTTTCTAGGGATAATTATAATATCTGAAGTCATAACTAAAGAGAAAAATCACAAATGAAGTGGAGACACAGTAACAAGCAAATCATCTGCTCAATATTCTCATCTTTATCATCTTGGTATCACAATACATTAAGGAAAGGCATTTTGGCATCAAGGCTTTTCTTTGTTTTATAAGTGTTCTATAAAATTGAACTGTAAGGTCAATGTAAAATAAGTGGTGAAACTAGCTGTATTGAACTGATTCTCTGACATCCTGTGGAATATTTTTATGTAGATAGTAAGTGAGAGCATCTGTGGCTGTAGCCACAGATGAGGCAAGTCTGCTGTTGTTGGAGAAATTGTACTCGACTATGAGAACTATTTTAGAAGCTGGTTTAAGAACGTTTATAATAATTATGAACTTATTATTGCTATAAGTGGCTAGATCATTATTTACTTCTCTGTTTACCCCTGCTTAGGTTGGAATACAAATATTCTAAATTAGTAATGACGACTAACTCAAAAGAGTGTGAACTCCCAGCTGCAGACAGCTGTGCTATCATGGAAGGAGAAGATAATGAAGAGGATGTGGTGTATTCCAACAAACAGTCACTACTAGGAAAACTTAAGTCTTTGGCCACAAAGGTGAGAGCTGACTTTTAACCTGCAATGACTGAGCATTTATAAATCAGGGGCCGTACACCATTCATGCAAGCTCTGCCATCTAGCGCATGTGTGCCTCACCAATATTTACTCAGTGGAAGTACTCTCAGGAAGTATATTATATTAGATTAATAGCTGAATACAGAATTTATGTGTTAATAAAGTAGAAATGACCTGTATAGCCTCCATGAGAGTTCGAGAAGAAACTTTTCTATATTAAAATAATTCAATACTAAGTGACTCTACAGCTATTAAAAATCTTTTTGTTTTTTTCTTGAGAAAGAAATTAAGTTGGGAAGGGGAGGGGATCTGGGAGGACATCGGAGAGGAGAAGAACATGATCAAAATGTATGCATTTAAAAATTGTTTTAAATAAGGTATTATAAGGTATTGAAGGGAGGGTCTCTGGGAGGAGTTGGGGTACAAAAGGGAAACAAGAATGTGATTTAAATCTATTTACTTAAAATATGTTTTTAAGTGTTAACAAATTCAGATAAATTGAAATCATGTAACTTTTCTCATTATAATACAATAAAACTTAAAAAATGCTTTAAATAATAAAAAAATGATAAAATATTGAAATATTTTTAAAAATTGACCAAGAACTACAGGCAAGTAAGAAAAGCTGAGAACAGGAGAAATAGTCTTTCCCACGGAAGAGTTCATCGATTAGTTATTACGTACCAAATGATCAGCACTGAAAATGTACACATACAAATAACATATACAGACCAAAAAGTCTATATTTATGAATACAAATATGTATCTGTAACAACAATTAAAGAAATAAAAGGCATGAGTCTGAATGAGAGAGATTGTACATGAGCTGGTTTGGAGGGGGTAAAGGAGAAGGGCAAGTTATATGATTATACTATGATCTCAAACACAAAAATGAAAAGTATTGAGTTATCTTTGTATGCTGAAAGGTCAGTAGGTTCAAAAAAGTGAAAATAAATAAATGATTCTATTTCCATATGATAAATATGTATGTCATTATTTATATAATAAGCAATTAACAGTAGCCTCTTTGGAGAATTGGAATATAATGAGCATCTTGAAATAAAACGTTTTAGCAATTCTCAAGTTTTCAGAAAGATGATGTGCTATTTTATAATCTTTAAAACAAAGTTTGGTTAATAAAAGGTCTCATATTTATCTATACCTTTGTGTTTATTTCACAATGAGATTGTCTTTCTATAGAAGAATTTGATACGTAGGCAGATGTTCATGGAATCATGCTAGATGTCATCATGTTATCGGCTTTATTGTGACAGCTAAATACAAAGAGAAAGTGAAACCTCAAATAGTGTTTGAAATGACATTTCTCTGACATTCTTCACTATTGAGATAGGACATAAGAAATGGCAGTTTACCCACTGAAAATAAAAGTAAATAGAATGAAAACTCAAGAAGAAAGTGCATTTCAAATGATTTGCAACAAGAGGGACAAGTGACAAACGATGACATTGGCTGGGATGATGGCCCAATAGTTAAAGCAGTTGCAACGCAGGCATAAGGACCAGCATTTGCATCCCTGGAACACATATGGATGCCAGATGCGCATGTTGGTCCACCCATAGTTCAGCCTCAAAAGGTGGAGATGGGTTCCCCTGAGCAAACTGCCTGGCAAGGGGAGCCATGTGTGTGAGCTCTGGGTTTGATAGAGACCCACTGAGTAAGATGGAGGAGCCAACAAGATAGTTTCTGATATCAACCATTGACCTTGGTATGTACAAACATCTACACATGTAAACAGGCGTGAGACCACAAACACAGAAAAAGAGAAAAAGAAAAAAGTATTTGTAGGCATGATTTAGTAACCATTTTCTTTCATTCTCGTAGTTTAAGCCCGTAAATATTGGTAATCATATAAGAAGAAAATGAATAGATTATATTTCTATGATATGTTTTCTTTATTAATTTGGGGTTTTCAGGAGAGTATGCTTACCTTGAAATAACAAATATGTAGCGATTGTCAAAAATTAACATGCTAGTGAACAAATGAGTCTTCTAGTTTCATGTATACTTTAAAGCAGAAAACCAAAGACAGTTTAGAATTTATAGAGATGTTCTGGGCAGAGCAACAGTAGCTGTAACTGTTCCCAGTCCTCAGTTTTCACAGTCATGTGCAGAGGAAATGATAACACCCTTTGCATTCCTAAGCTTTGAGAATATGAATTTCATTCAGCTTGAGCAGGAAGCATGTCTGTCCTTTGTTCTTCACCTTGTTGGATAGATAAGATGTGTGCCCACTGCTACAGAATAAGAAGCCATTTCCAGGACAAGTGGACATGCCTGAAATTTTACTGTAGAAGAGGAAAACACTTTAACCTTAAACACTTTAACCTATACAAACTTATTTTCCTATTTTTTAATCATTTGATAGATTCATACATCTATAAAATAAAATTTTCATCTTTATTCCTCACTCTTGAAACATAGTATAAGACAAAAATAAATCAGTGTTTTTGTCACAGAATTTCAGAACTGTAAGAAGAACATAGAGCATCATCTCACAGTTATATCTAAACTGCTTTTCTCTATCATCTTGGCTTTTGATGAATTTTCCTTTCAGTACATTCCATCCATCATTCTGGTTGGTGTGACTGCCAGAGGCTGGGATGAAACCTTGTCCATTTTCTCTGTACACCATTGAAATAAAGCCTGTGTCAATATTAAGCCATGAGATGAGGCTAGTTTGCATCACTTAAGCGTAAGCCAATTCCAGACACACCTAGCCAAATGTAAACACATCATAAATCATTAGATTCTACTTTAAAGCAGTAAATGTCTTTCTCTTTGTCTTTGTGTTGACATTTCTACTCAGCAAGAGACTTTCCACTGACAGAGGCTGTTTCTGCCATAAGATTCAAGTGGAGTAGCAACAAGAATTAGCTCCCCTCCCCCCCAAAACCCCAACATAGAGACCTAATGTATTTCCGACTTTGTCTATATGGGCTCTGTGAACAGTGTGTGCCCCTCAACTATAATTATCATTGTAATCTAAAATGTGTTAATTGATCAAGATAATGTGAAATCAGATGTATTAATGGTTGTACAGCTTTTCACCCTCCAGTGTCAATTATAGGATAATTATATTGCCTATACTAATGTACAGAGAATGAGTTGATGTTAACTTGAGTGTTTTTAGTCATGAGGCCATTGACTACCTAGTTAGAAGCAGAGACAAACTTATAACACCTTTACTAAATAAATAACTGCATAGGATGAGTTTGAATAATAAATAGGTTATTTACTCATTTAGAAAGCTTCTTATATTTCTCTAGCAGTTGCATGATATATTTTAGATGTTACCATAAAAATTGAAGATTTTTTAGTGATCATTCCTAAAGGTAAAATCACTATGTTTTTAGGAGAAAAGAAAGTTAACTTCTGGTTTCTACACTATGGTCTCAATGGTATGCTGGATGTCTTTGGAATTTATTATTAGTTACAGTTGTTGGATACTAAAAGTAGGACCCACATCAGCCAGGAAACACAAGCTAATTGTGCCTACAAAGGAGCCTCTTTGATGGATAATAAAATTTGGGAGTGTTAGTCCATCCCAAATAACATATCCCTTCTTTTAAAAGGTAGTCAGTCAATTCAGCTTTTCTGTTGGTACCACAAATAGGTTGGCATTTGTAGCCTTGTGAGATGGCTGAGTGACGGCCATGGGAATAGTGATGTTGATTAGTATTGGGACAGGAGCTGGGACTGTGTCCCACTGCACATGATGGATTTCTCAATAAGTCTGAAAGAAATGGCCAGAAAATTGTGAGTGGATCATGTAGTGGCTATGGCAAACCAGGAAGTCATATAAAGTAATGGTACAGGATGAGAGAGTCATACCTCGGCATTGTAGATGTGTCCTTCCAAGTGCCCATCAGCTATGTTCTGCCCCTTCATTGCCAGCACACTGTTTCTGTAGCTATATAGTCACTCATTTCTACTCATCCCCGGTTGCTACTCAGATTTATTCTCTAGAACATTCAAGGGCAAGAGGGCCAGGGAACTTTACAAGGCTACAGAGATCCAATGTGTGCTATTACACAGAGATACAGTTTGCAGTATATACAGCAAGAGAATATTATATACTCTTGATGTAGGGTCATGACAATATAAGACAAAGTTGCAGGTAGCATGTATATGTTTTCTTACTTCCTGATTATTATCTATAAAGTCACTGTAAGGTGACTCTTCCTGTAAAACTATACTTACTGACCAAAATCCTGTAAGAAGATGTATGAGAAAGGTAAAAAGATAATAGGAAGCTTTTTTTTTTTTTGAGTTAGTTTCTGAGAATTAACTCAGTGTTTGATAATACCATATACTTTCCAATGGTAGGACATGTGGAAGGCCTATTGATAACACCATTTCAGCCTACTGCTAGATGACATTTTTGATTAAAAAATAGTGTACCATTGTCTTAAATAGTCCCCAAATCCATAACCTTTATATACAGCAAAACTGGTAAAGCTAGAATTAGCTTATCAGTGGTAAGGCACAACTAGTAGAAAAGAAAGAATCAAAGAGTAATGCCACCAAGTGTCTAAGAAAAAACTGACCAGCCATTGCCATAAATCCCATGCCTGACATTCTGTGGTAACCTTTGTACCAACAATGCAGTTTTGAATCCTGTGAGATGGCTTAGCAGGTAGGGGTGCTTAAAAGGTGCTTATTGCCAATCCTAAAGACCCCTGTTCAGTCTCTAAAACTCATATGGTAAAAGGAGAGAACTGACTCCTGGAAGTTATTCTCTGACTTCCATACACATGCTGGGACATATATACACACTAGGTAATAAATAAATATGTATTTATGTATACACACATAATCTGCAGTCATTTACTGTGTCTATAGTGTCTATAGTCTATAGTGTCTATTGGTGCTGTATCTGTACTGTTGGGTGGGGTGATGGATCAGTGTAGCCTTTGGGAATTATGCAGTTTTTAAGAGATGCTTGAGTCTCTTTGGTATTCTCATCAGATGGGTTCTTGTTGTGGGCATCTCTCTGAGTGACATGTTTGATTTATTCGGAAACTAATATAT